>NW_023395856.1:430000-445000 GCF_014083535.2 Vespa mandarinia
ATAAAAAAATTTCAATAGTTTTTTAATGATTACAATACCTATTATTATAATTATATATGTATATATATAATTACGTGTTAATTCTCCTTATTAGATAGTTATAATTTTCATTTAATATTTATTGACATTTATTAATATAAAAATTAAATTATATTAATGCAACAATTGCGATACTACACATAAATCCCTGAAACATATAGATATTTTTTTTAAATATATATATATATTTTTAAATATATATATATATATATATATATATATATATATATATATATAGTGTAATAATATTAGTATTAAATAATATTGTAACTTCTGTTCATAATATGTAAAAGACAGTTATTATATAGTAAATATACATTAATACATATAAATACAATACACGTAATGACGTTTTTATTATTTTCCTTTTTTAATACTATATATATAGTATATATAGTATAAAATAAATGTGTCTATATATATGTGTATATATATATATATATATATATATATATATATATATATATTCCATTAATAAACTCCATTAACATATTCCATAATATTGTACTAACAACATATTGAATTTATTACAATGCGCTAATATCGAATTTAATTAACTCGTATGTATGAATAATCGATTACACCGATATTAAGTTTAATAGACCGTAAGTATAATAATGATATGATATTCAATAAAATTAATTCCATTATATCGGATATAGAAGTAATCTGGCAATTAGAGTAACGCAAAAAAAAAAAAAAGAACTCTAGAGTGATCTTCATTATTCATTACATAAATTGCGACAAATGGTGAAGTTGTTATAACGAAAATAATTCAAAAAAAAAAAGAAAAAAAAAAAAAGAAAAAGAAAAATAAAACGAGATCATAATCAGCACTAATACCACTTGTAAATGGATTTATCGAATATAGATCGCGAATTAAAATCGATTGATTGTAAGTACGATGAGCAATGCAAATATGCATTGTATATAACATTGTAAATATATATGTATGTAACTTAAACTACTTCGTGCTTTTGATTCCAACAAAATCGGATAAATGAATATCCGATTTCAGCTTTTAATAATACAAGAAAATAAAAGGAGTATTAATTAATTGTTAATTAAACGACTCAATTTGATCAAACAAAAAGATCCACTCTTACTTCCTATCTTTTGAGTTAATATAAATATATAGACACAATGGACAGAACAATGAAGAAAACGCATACACAAAGAAAATTATCGAGTTTTTGAGATGCCGATAATATTATCGAAAGATAAAAAATAAAAAGGGTAAAGAAGATGCTCGAAGATACGCTTGAAGTAGATCAAAATATCGAGTCTTTGGCAAAATTAATTTTTTATATTTTTCTCCAAAAAAAAAAAAAAAAAAAAAAAAAAAAAAATAAATAAATATATAAATATATATTATTTATATATTTATATATTTATTTACATTTATATTTAGAGCAATAATAAATTCAAATATTGATTCAAAACTTTCATTTATGGCATGATCGTAAGGGAATTAAATTAGTTCAGTCACTTACTACTTTAGGAGCTCTCTGATAACTCTCTAATGAAAACGCTCGTCCATGTTCGGTAAGTCGATATTTATGGGTTTAGGTTGATTCCTATCAAGATAGAAAATGAAATAGTTAGATGTCGACGTTGGTTGAAATTATTTCTAAATATTTGACGTTATCATCAATGATACAACCAAACTCCTAAATACATGATAATTATTTATTATTAAAAGAGACGACACTGAATTTGATATTTCATCTTTTTCTAATGCCATACATACATACATACATACATACATACATGTACACACACACACACACACACACACACACATATATATATACATATATCTCTATTATTTATATATTTATATAATTATATATTTATTCTTTTTTATCAAATAAATTTTTGTATGAAAATTATCTTTTTGAATTTACTAACGACTGAGCAATTTTTTTTTTTTAATCATCAAAAAATTATATTAAATTTTATTACTTATCGAACAAAGCAATATAATAAATTCAATCGATAATAAATATATATATTACATATATGTTTGTATATAAGTAGAGTATGTATGTAATCAGTAAATAAATTATAGTAATTAAAAAAAAAAAAAAAAGAAATGTAGCTTTATACGAGAAACAAATATTAATTCTATTATATCACTGATTAATCGCTTTTCACACGGTCAATATAATACTCCTAATACTTCGGATATTTCGAACTCTTAATAGTTAATTTCATTCGCTTATAAAACAGGTAAACAAATTTTAACGAACAGAAATATCCCCTTTCATATCATTGCAATGCGTTTCTTTCTTTTCCTTTTGTTTTTTCTTCTCTCGGCATTTTTTATTCTAACGATACGACGGCTCTGATATTAATCCATTGTTTCGATTGTAATCGTACAATCTGAGAAAAGATAAGAAAAAAAAAAAAACTATATATATATATATATAAACATAATTAATTGACATCATTGTTATAAATTATGTATATGGTAAATTAATGAGAATAAAAGAAAAAAAAAAGAAAAGAAAAATATAATGAAAAACAATTAAGTACAATGAAATTAATACAAATTTCATAATAATAAATTAATAAAAGTAAAATAAATAAAGAAAATTTTTGTAACAAAATGTTGATTAAATTAATGAAGAAACGTATATGCATGTGTGTGTGTGTGTGTGTGCGTGTAAAGAAATATTAGAAAAAATATATATGTATATATATATATATATATATATATATATATATGTCTGTGTGTGTGTATGTGTACTTTTATAAATTATTTCAAAGTTAATATAAAAAATTAAAATTAAAATTATAAAAATTATAAAATAAAAAAAAAATATGAAAATAAAAAAATCAAATTAAATATTAAAATATTATTCAAATTATTAATTTTTATATTAATAAAAATATTAATGATATAAAAATAGACGTTAAATATAAATGTCGATATTTTATCAAACCATTACAGTCATTACTTAGAATAATGTCTGGGCATTGTATTATATTATGTATTTTAAAATACATTTCTTAAACAATACCGATTTAAATTCGAGACTCGCCACTCGAATATTGCTGCATATATATATATATATATATACACTCATATATGGGAGAATCCAATAGCTAATGAAAATTGGTGGAAACTTTCGTAATAAAAAAATAACTACATCAGCGTGCACCATGTTGCGAAATACCTACAAACTATAATAAATTTTTATAACATAATATTTAACGATCGATTGTTATTATGATATTAATTAAATTATATGAAACAATGAAGTAAAATATAAGTATATATAAGTAGCCATTATTAAATAAAAATTAAAATGTTTGGTAGTGAAAAAAGAAAAATAAAAAGAAAAAATAAATATGTATTTCTATATCAATCGAAATGAAAATTGACTGTTGTTTATTTAACTATATATATATATATATATATACATATATATGAATTAAAAATGACACTGTCAAATTCTAAAAATCCTTACGTTCTCTTTCTACCTCTCTCTCTCTCTCTCTCGCTCTCGAAGATGCTTATACGTCTAAATATTCTCCAGTAATGAAGGAACGGACGTTCGATTGTTTTTGTTTCGTTCATCGATCGAAAAATTTCCAGGAAATACGTCGTTCTATTATTATTTACATATCGATCGTTATTCCTTTCTCTTTCAAACATACATTATACCTCTGTCAAAAGAAACAGACTTACCTTATTTATACGACGTTAGTATCCTACAATGGCTTACAAAGCGCGGATGATACCTTCTCTCCATCTTATTCTCTCCTGTTCTTCTCCGATCCTTACTTGAATTCTTGGAAATCTGAAATAAAAAAAAAAATATAAGATGATATTAGCAGAGTATAAAACGAATCGTACGTGTATGTACGAGTGTATACAAGATACTAAATTATATCTAATACATATATGTATATGTATGTGTGTATGTACGTGTGTATGTGTCGTGTACGTACTAGTGTTAAGTATACGAAAATCATATAATACGAAATACGATATCAACGAGGACCAATTAATCATGAATTATTGATTAAACCATCGTTAAACTAGTGCGAGAAGTATCGATATTGCGATAATACATCGAGAAAATTCGTAGAGAATAAATACGTCATAATAGCGTCCAACGATAACGCCGTTTAAAGAGATGCCGATATTATTTTCGCGAATATCTCTTATACGCTAAGACGTCACTACTAGCGAATAATTCACACGTGAAAATCGGATCTTAGGCGATCGATAGGTGCATTGATCGATGTTATATGTAAAAAAAGACATGCTAATTACCTGTAATAAACGAGGACGATACGTATCCCGTGTCCAAGTAGCTAGTCGCCGAACTCAAAATGGCGGCACGTTACCGGCAAGACCGTATATATATCGCGACGCGCATGCGCGTACGTCACCTAGCGTTCGTCTCGTTACTGTACCCCAGACAAATTACAATTAGACAATAAATTCATTAACAAATTTATCGATCAGTATTATGAAATTAGATCATTTGTTTGTTTAATCTATTAATTAAATTATGTTCTCCATTACAGGCATTAACTTGTCGTCACATGTAAATGCATACTTATTTACTGTGCCATTAGTCAAAATAGATATAATTAATAAATCTTATAATATAAAAAAAATATATATATATATATATATTTATTAAGCTCTATTTGTTAAACATCCTGCAAATAAATATATTGTTATGTATACTGTAAATAAATTAATTTTATTTTTAATTCGTTTAATTGTTTATTAATTTTTCTTATTAACCCTAATGATAATTATGAAATTAAATACATTATCATTATTATGAATCAGGTGGTTGTCGACAATCAATGGAAATTTTTAATAATTATATAGACTTGGTTCTTATAAATTATTGTTATTTAATTATTAATATAATTAAAGAATGCTAAACTCCTGCATGCATATTAAATACTACAATAAATAATACAATTTATATACTAATGAAAAATATATATATATATCAATAATTAATTAATCAAGTTTTATATGAGAACATAGTCTATTGAAAAGATTAAATGTCATATTATATATGTTAAAAATAATGTTTAACATTTGAAATTCAATTAATATTTCTTTAAGATGAATTTATTTTATTATTGACACAGGTTATTATTAAATATGTCCAATAAAAATTGAGTAAACTACAAGAATATTATTAATATAGAATAAAATCAAGTGTGCTTATGTACATAAACATATATATATATATGAATATGAATGTGATTTGCATATTCAACAAATACTATATATATATATATATATATATATATATATATATATATATATATATATATTGAAATCTGATATGATATAAAATAACATTAATAAACGATAAATGATTAAATCAAGCTTATTAATGTGTAATATATAAGTTCAAGAATGGATGATCATATCAGTACTTTTTATTTTATTTTTTTTTTTTCTTATTGTATCAATGTGAATGAAAACCAATAATCAATTAATTTATTCATTCCGCAATTGCATTTAAATTCTGATTAAAATTCAAGTTCAAGAAAGTAATTGCTAATCAATTTATAATGCATACTATCATTTTTATATACCATGATTCTTTATATATATTTATATATAAATATAAATAATAAATAGATTCTTGTGACATATAAATTAAATGATGAAACTATAAAGATATTTAAAATATTTATTAATAAGAATTTAGATATAGAATAATAGAAATTATATCTGAATTGGGAAAATTATTTTTAGAGCTATTTAAAAGATAAAAAACTCTTTAGTTCTATTTCTTTAATAACTTCACCTGTAGAAATAATTTATCAATATAAAATGTTATTTTTAAATAAGATAATCACAGTAATATAAATAATATATATGATTTTACAAAAACATTCGGTTCTTTGGAAAATAAATAATTTTATCATTAATTATTAACTTTAAACTTATACTTGTCACCGTTAATAATATTTCAAGGATAATTAATTGAAATATATGATTAATTAAGAAAAAGTAATGTTTCTATAATTAATCAATTTTTACAACGATCAAACAATATTTCCTCTAAGAAAATATTCTTATTATCAGTTCTCATTATATATTAACATTTTTTATATTATAATAACTTCTCATATTAACTTTTTTAATTATTTATTTTATTTTTATTGTTTAAATATATACATTTTTTATTCTATTGTTTTTCTAACAAAGATCTATTCGACTAGCCCTTTAATATATGATCAATCTCTGTAATCAATTAAATAACATTGATATTCAAACTATGGACTCCCAAAGATGTTGCATGCTAACGAAGATGTTTTTATAACAAATAATGTGTATACCCGTGTGTATAATACAAAAAAATATTATCACGTTGTTACAGAAAATGTAGTCGGAACGTGTAAGTATATGAAAACAATATAAGACGAAGGGTAAAATCCGTTGTATCGGAGAACATGGCTATCACCGAAATACCATTTTAGCTATGAGAACAAGAAAAAGGTGATGGGTTAAGGGGTAAGATTGTGAGAATGAGTATGTGAGGGAAGAAGTAAGAGGGTAGGTTGCGAAAAGGATAGAATATTATCGTCGAGACTACACGGTACATAAATATAGCAGAATGTGTGTGGGTGAGCTCAGATCACTCGGAGACTTGTAAAATCGAGGGGTGGGTAGAAGGCTGGGGGATGTATGGCGGAACTAGCAACGGGCAAGCACTATGACCTCTCTATTTATCTCTTCCTCTCTCTCTCTCTCTCTCACGCCTCCTCCCTTCACCAACACACAAACCACCTGCCTCTCCCCCCACTACCTCTTATTCCACTACCTTATGGTAATCGCCATAGCTATTTGCGTCCTAATATCCCGCGTGAACGCTCCTCGTAAAACTCTTTTCGTCGGCTTTTCTAAGGGCGCCGCTTGCATTTAAAATCGCGTTTTATGGAAAGCTGCTTTTACTACAAGCAATGAAAGATAAGAGTGGGAGGCATTGTATATATATATATATATTATATATATATGTATATGTATATATATATATAAAATAAAATATTGTATATGTATATGTATATGTATATGTATATATATAATAAAGCAAAATATTGACACACAAAAGTATTCATAAATATTTAGCGATCAATTAAACGGAACCTAACCTCAAATAATTAATTTCGAATATTATTTATAGGAAAATAATTTCGATAGCTTATGTGATTTGTTAATTATTTAACCGATGTATAAAATTATATAGTATATATTCGTATACTAGAACAATGTGTTTGTATATGCGTGTATGTATATATGTAAGTATATATAAATTCTGACTGAACCTATATACGTATAAAAATATACTCATATACTTAAATCTTTAAATTATCGTCTAGTTATTAAATATTAAACGTTTATAACCGTGGTTACGATATTAAAATGGAAATAAAGGGAAAAAACGAGAAAAAATATATAATAAATAATATATAAATAATTAAGAAACTATAATAAATTATTCTAAAAAAAAAAAAAAGAAAAAATGATAGAATAGCATTAAATGTTATTAAAAAATAATTCGTGAATACGAAAGAATTAAGTCGTGTCTGAACGAAGGGAAATAATATTGTCCACTCGTTGCATTTCAGTACTCTCATTTCTTTTTTGTCGAAAGAAGACAATAAATTATCTCCTAACCTGCGCATTCAAACAAGAAAGTTCAACTTTTCTAAGAATGTACTTAGGTAAGTTGTGTGAAGGCGTATTTGTATGTATATATATACGTATGTATGTATGTATATATATATGGTATATATATATGTATGTATATACACCAAATATACGAAAATTATGCGCCTCGCGTCAGATTTATATATATAAAGTTTTAGTAAATGCTTTTTTTCCGTCGCAGAGCTCGATTTCATTCCTGTGCATATGTATAGTGTTGTGCGTAGAAATGAGATAGAGAGGGAGAGAGAGAGAGAGAAAAAGAGTTTTTTTTCATCATTTACCTTGGCATTGAGAAGAGGAATTTTACCCAACATATTATATAGGTCAGTGGACGAATTTATATAGGTTAGTGGAGCGATTCACAAATGTGGGTCAAAGTCTTGGTCTCTTCTCACTAGTATTCCAAGCAATAACTTGTAATAATAACTTTCAACACGAGTTATACGTGACTTCGGGCTTTCTTCCTTCCTTCCTTGTTCCTCTCAAAACTGTCCGGACATATTTGACATTATCGACAACTACCGAAGTCATAATAATAATATATTTAATTTCATAATTGTCATTACGTTTAACAACAAAAATCGATAGAATTAAAAACAAAGGATTAATTTATTGTTTCAAAATATTTAGATATGTAGAACAATTAGAGCTTAATATATATATGTATGTATATTATTTATATTATAGACTTCATTAATTATATATGTTTTGACTAATGACGTACAGAATAAATAAGTACGTAGTGACGTGTAATGATAAGCTGGTACCTGTAATGGAAAATATATTTTAATTAATATGTTAAAAAAACAGTTAATCAATTTTTTCATGATACCAATCGATAAACTTGTTAATGAATTTTTTGTCTATTTCTAATTTAATATTCTATGTAATCGTACGTAAACATAACGTTATGTTATGTACATGGAAAAATTCATTTGTTTGTCTATGGTACAGTGACGAGACGAACGTAAGGTGACGTAACGCGCATGCGCGCCGCGATATATATACGGTCTTGCCGGTAACGTGCCGCCATTTTGAGTTCGGTGACTAGCTACTTGGACACGGGATCGGTATCGTCCTCGTTTATTGCAGGTAATTAGCATGTTTTTTCTTACATATAGCATCGATCAATGCACCTATCGATCGCCTAAGGTCCAATTTTCACGTGTGAATTATTCGCGAGTAGTAACGTCTTAGCGTATAAGAGATATTCACGAAAATAATATTGGCATCTCTTTGAACGGCGTTATCGTTGGACGCTATTACGACGTATTTATTCTCTACGAATTTTCTCGACGTATTATCGGAACATCGATACTTCTCGCACTAGTTTAACGACATTTTAATCAATAATTCATGATTAATTGGTCCTCGTTGATATCGTATTTCGTATTATATGATTTTCGTATACTTACACACTAGCACGTACACGACACACACACACACGTACATACACATATACGTATATACATCATATATGTACATATACATATACATATATGATTAGAAATAATTTAGTATCGTGTATGCACTCGTCATACACGCACGATTCGTTTTATACTCTGCTAATATCATCTTACATTTTTTTTTTATTTCAGATTTCCAAGAATTCAAGTAAGGATCGGAGAAGAACAGGAGAGAATAAGATGGAGAGAAGGTATCATCCGCGCTTTGTAAGCCATTGTAGGATATTAACGTCGTATAAATAAGGTAAGTCTGTTTCTTTTGACAGAGGTATAATGTATATTTGAAAGAGATAGGAATAAGTAACGATCGATATATAAATAATAATAGAACGACGAATTTCCTGGAAATTTTTCGATCGATGAACGAAACAAAAACAATCGAACGTCCGTCCGTCCTTCATTACTGGAGAATATTTAGACGTATAAGTATCTTCGAGAGCGAGAGAGAGTGAGAGAAAGATAGGTAGAAAGAGGAACGTTAGGAACGTTAGAGGATTTTTAGAATTTAACAGTGTCATTTTTAATTCGTACGAATATTACGTCGATCGGAGCTGGATGAAAGTTTTTAGATGAGACAAAAAAAAAAAAAAAAGAAAAAGGAGATAAAAGAAAAAAAATTTCGTGTTCGTATTCTTGCAATGTGAAATGAAAAATAATTAAATAATCATGATTTTTAAATGTCACTCATTGAGCTTTCTATTCGTTCTGTTAAATACATTTGTATATAATATTTAGACGTACATTACGTATAATCTTATTCGATATTAATAATGTTCTTTCATTTGTTAGATTTATATATTATAATTATACAGTAGTTATATTCAAATGTACAATTATAATTTATGGCCTATAACGCGAACGCAGAGTACAATGGAGATCGTATTATGTTATTCTCTTTCTTCTCTTCATACGTGTGTAATAGATATGTACAAGTGAATGTAAATATATGTTGGAAAGTTCAAAGTAAATTATAACATGAAATTTTAACGTTTAGGTTAAGTGTGCCAACGAACTATCTCTCTCTCTCTCGCTCCACCCCTTCTTTCTCTCTCTCTCTCTCTCTCTCTCTCTCTCTCTCTCTCTCTCTCTCTCTCTCTTTCTCTCTCTCTCTCTTTCTCTTTCTCTTTGTCTCTCTTTCTTTCTACTGTACTGCACTGTACTATTTCGTTTGTCCTGTTCCAGGAAATTCGTTTTCACGAGAGAATGTAAACAGAATACAGTCGGGCATTTGGCTTTACAGTTGAGAGACTGGGGGTTAAACCTCCTCAGAGTAATACGATATCTGGAGGCGACATAGCCACGAATTTTCACGAATAACATATATATATATATATATATAGGGTGTCCAAAAAGGCATAGGATGAAACTTATATTACGTATTAACAAGATCAAATAGATGAAAAATGTTTATATATAATGTTATGTCTGAAAATGTTTTATCAAAAAGATATACGATTTTAAAGATATTTCTGATTTATTGTCGACAGTTATAAGAAATGTTTGAAAATTTCTCTTTCTTACAAGTATACAGGTATTATTCATTCATGGAATTAATAATTGCTCGCAATCAAATATTCAAATATTCCAATTGTATTGGAAATAATAAATAAATGTATTTTCGAATACATTTAACTAAAAGTTTATTCTCTTCTTTCTATCGTATATTTATAAATCTTATATTTTTTCACGTGTATCCCAAAAATCAAAGTTTAAGTCAGGTGATTTAAGAGGCCGATTGTTAGGGTCAATCATTAATTCGACGAGTGGAAATAAAATGTATATATTTTTAAAAGTATATAACTTTTATATGAACTTTTTCCATCCATTTAATCTCAGTAATACGTAGTATAAAGTTTGCTTCCATACTTTTTGGACACTCTGTATATATATTAATATATACATGAGTTAGTGATATTATTTTCTTCGCTTGACCATTCTAATAAAAATTTATCTCTATTTTACTATATCATATACAATTAATTACCACGTCGTAATTGTTGTTAATATAATAAATCATAATTATTATTTTGTTGAAATAATATATATATATATACATATATATATATATATATATATATGTATGTGTATATTTATTATAAAATAAATGAATTATATATAAGTATTATTAATATTTTTCAGAAAATATTTTACGCAGTCTCATTTTTCTATCTTAAATTTATTTTCTCTTGTCTTGCATAATGTCTTCATAATGATCAGTGCTGTCATTTTTATATATACACGTATATTCATTTTTATATTTAATGCTAAACTTAAACCGATTCTCTACATTTTGTTAAAGCTATATATATATATATATATATATATATATATATATGTATTGAATATATATTTTGTATGAACTATAATTTATATGAATATTAAATATTATAAAATATAATTTATCTGATAAGTAATTTAATAATAGAATCGAATTAGAATCACTTATGTTTTAATTATTATTATCTATATCATTTATCTATCCTATTAGAATTATTAATATTATTTGCAATCATAATCTTATTAATTTAATTCTAATAGAATCTTATTAATTAAAATTATATTAAAGTTGAACATTCCAACGAAATATTGAATCGTAGGAATAGTTTTAATTTGATCAAAGTAAATATATATCCATGTATTCGTATGTCCGTATTTTTTTTCGCGAAATAATTTATTTATTTATTTACTTATTTATTTATTTATTTACTTATTTATTTATTTATCTATTTCTTTTTACATTTTTTTTTTCTTTTTTTTTTCTTTTTTTCTTTTTTTCTTTTTTTTTTTTTTTTAGATATTACTACAACAACGATTTATTCTGTTTTCGTTTTTTATTCGTTATTGTTTTTATTGTTTTGTTTTCGTTCATTTTCTTTTATTTTATTTTATTTTATTTTTGTTTTTTGTTTTGTTTTGTTTTTCAGATCACAGATCGCATTCGTGCGTGAATCGCAATCGTGCATTGTTTCGAAAAAAAAAAAAAAAAGAAAAAAAAAAGAAAAAAAAAGAAAAAAAAAGAAAAAAGAAAAAAAGAAAAAAAAAGTAAAAGAAAAATCGTGAAGTAGAGTCGGTGTTTGTTCGTTAATTTCACTTTGTCCGCCGTGTCGCGATTTAAATTGATTTTTAGAAGTATGTGGGCTTGTATTGACTGCACGTAAAGCGGTCATAGAGTCACAATGTTCTTTCTCTCTCCCTCTCTCTTACTCTCTCTCTCTCGTATAAAGTTTTCTCTCTTCTTTTTTTTTTCTTTTTCTTTTTTTTTTTTTTTTTTTTTTATTTATTTATTTTTGTTTTCTTTTTTATTTTTATTCGCTTCACTGTCAGAGAGACCGTACATGTACATGTACATATATGTGTGTATGCGTACGCGCGCGCGCGCGTGTGTGTGTGTGTGTGTGTGTGTGTATGTGTGTGTGCGCCGTGCGTGCATGCGTGTACATATGTATATATACGTAATAATAATGATTTCGGAATTAAATTCAGTATCGTCTCGTTAATTAATAAATAATTATCGCTTGTTTAAAATGTCAGAGTGCATCCATTGAAGATGTAACATCAATATATATATATATATATATATATATATATATATATATATATATGTATATATATATATATATAGGAACGAAATTTCAACGAATACGCTTGATATCCCTCTAACTACTTCACATATTTCAACTGATACGAATCACAACTGTCTCCCTCAATTTCGCTCCCCCCCCCCCCCCCGCAAAACGTGGACGAGTATGTTTTAATGTTGTCAGAGTCATTCTAAATTATTAAGTGAACAAATTTAATTTAACTCCTTTAGGATCGTGCTCGATCATTATTTTACGATGAAAGTTTCGAGGATCGAAGAATTCATACGCTTGTAAATTTTCTTCTTCTTTTTTACTTATTTCTTTATTTATTTTATTTTTGTTCTAAATAAATTTTCAGAGGATGAATGACTCTTTTTTCTTTTTTTTCTTTTTTTTGTTTTTTTTTTTTTGGATTTATGAATAAAGTACATTTTTAACTGTACTGCATACGTGTATACATTTTTCATTATCTCTATTGTGTATTTGTTTATATTAACACGGGATATAGAATCTTCTTGTTTTAATTAATTAATAAAGTATTAATAATAATAATCATAATAATAATAATGATAACTGTAATAAAAATAACAATAATTAAAAATATCTAATTACGAACATTTTATATTCGTTTCGTTTCGTCTCGTTTCATCTCGTCTCGTTTCGTCTAGTTTCTCATAACTTTAATTTAAAAGTCGGAAGTTTTATCATTTTACTTCGTCGAAAGTGTATGCAAAATATAACATATTTTTCACCGTAGTTTTACATATATAAAAAAAAATTATCTCTTTCAGAGAGAAAAAAACAAAATTTTATTTTCATCTACATATAGAATATGGAATACATTGAATATATATATATATATATATATAATCTAATAATGCTTAAGATGATTCGTCGTGATGGATAGATCTTCGATTATAAGTGACACACAATATGATTTTAATAATTAATTAGAATGGTCCTTTGTAAAAATGGATCGACTGAGGGTTTTTTTTCATATTAAATATAAAACCTTAATTCCCATATTTTACAGATTAATTTTACTCTTTTTTTTTTCTTTTTTTTTTCCTCCAAGATAAATTAGTACTGTCATTTTGAAGCTTTTATATGTACATGAACATATATATATATAGTGTTGAAATTTTAATCCAAAATTTCAAACTATAGCTCATCAAAATTATTATTATAATAAAAATTATTTAATTACAATTAAATTATGATGTAGTTATAATTAATTACAATTATATACAATAAATGTGATATAATGGTGAATAAATTAACTATAACGCATCTGAAGTCAAATTCAATTGTAATTTAATTCTGATTAGTATAGCAAAATGCATTATCGAATTAAATTTATTGTTATTCAATTAAAAAAAAAAAAAAAAAAAAAAATACAAGTATATATATATATATATTTATATGGAATTTTTAAACAATAAATTTACATTCGTAATTATTTTTATTTCGTAATTTAAAAAAGAAAAGAAAAGGAAAGGAAAAAAGAAAAGAAAATATAAAATAAAACAAAAAAGGAATAAGGAGAAAAGAAAATGAAAAAAAAATCTTATTTCATTGGAAAAACTCGAATAGCACAAATGGTCAAATTTGTTTTGCAAAGGGTCCAAAATTTTATTTGCAAAGAGAGTAGAATCGGTGGTGTGTTGGTGGTTTAATGCGATTTGTAAAAGAGCGAAATTGATTTGTCGTAAAGTTTGATTTTGTAGTGCAAAATCTGTTATTTTTTCTTCCTTTTTTTTCTTTTTTTTTTTTTTTTGTCATTCAATTTATCATCGATTCGGTTAAAATGGATAGATGAACGTGGGATAATTGTATACGTCGTTATTGTCATCGTCATCGTCGTCGTCGTCATCGACAAAATTTTGAGAAACAAGGAGTTGAATTTCTCTCACCAAGTGATTCAATATTTGTATTGCCCAGACGAAGAGCATATTATCGCGTATCAATCAAGAAGAGTCAATGTTTGCGTGGAAAACGTCGTTGATGGTACTGCTCGAAGAAAATATTGACGCGTACGAACGTATCCTATGCGTACCTATTTTCTAAGATATCTTCATCGCCATCTCTCTCTCTCTCTCTCTCTCTCTCTCTCTCTCTCTCTCTCTCTCTCTCTCTCTCTCTCTCTCTCTCTCTCTCACTTTATGAGAAAATTTCTATCTGACGAGAGAAATTCTCCTGATCT
>NW_023395856.1:450000-462500 GCF_014083535.2 Vespa mandarinia
ATCGAAATAGTGATAGAGGCATATAGATAGATCGTTCGAAAAACGATTCTAACGAATATATGTATGTATATGTATGTATATATATGTATGTATGTATGTATGTATGTATGTATGTGCGTATGTATGTATGGTGTACGGATAAAACTTTTCAATCGTCCACAGTCGACATGTAAATATTTGTTGAAGCTTACACGAGCGTAAAACGTTACTCTTGTGCTAGCAGTTAGAAAGGAAGAAGGAGAGAAGAAGCCATACGTTGGTTTAATATCACGAACGCAATTTAAACGTGCGGAATCGAAGAAAACACACAAGTTTTATTATTAGAAATTGACTCGGTAGAAAATATAACACGTGCGCTCTTCTACTTTTATTATCGTCTCTCTTTTTATTAATTAATTTATTTGTTTATTTTTTTCTATTACTTTTTTATATTCTTCTTTTTTTTTCTTTTCTTAAAGAAATCTTCCATTAATTCACATCATTCGTCACACACATACATATATATATATATATATATATAAAAAGTTAGTTTTGATTAATTAATCGAGCCCCATTAAAATCGATTGTATAATTTATATTAAAAGAGTTTAAAATTTTGTAGAAATATATATGTAAATTTATCTACTGGATATATATATATATATGTATAATTTTTAGTTTTGATTATTTAATCAACCGCATTAAAATCGATTGTATAATTCATATTAAAAGAATTTTAAATTGCTCATACGTACATAAATATACTCACTCATATATTATATATTATTGCAGTGGGTTATGACGTTATTCTGAAGAAGTCAAAATTCAGAAAAAAAAAGAATATATATATATATATATATATATATATATATATATATATATATATAGAGAGAGAGAGAGAGAGAGAGAGAGAGATATTTTTCACGAAAAGGAAATAAATATAGAATTTAATAAAGCTACCGGCTATTTTTGCGGAAAATTGAATAAAAAAAATATTATTCCTTCGGGTGAATAAGTCATACGCAAATAGTAACATTTAGCAAGGATCTTCTTTATTTATTTTAATTGTTTTTATTACTTTTTTATCATTTTTATATTTTTTCTTTTGTTTATTCTTTTTTTAATATTATTATTATTATTTTTTTTTTTTTTTTTCTTTTTTTTTTTTATTCTTTTAATTTTTTCTTCCGACATACAGTAGTCAAAATACGAACGATCGAAGCTAAAAGAAAAATTAAAAAGGAAGTACACGATTGCAATACATACTCATATCATTTTTATTTATCATATTAATTTCTTTTTAATTTCTTTTTAATTTCTTTTTTTCTTTTTTTTTTTTTTTCTTTTTTTTCTTCTTTTTTTTTTCTTTTCCCCTTATTCTTACAAAGAAATTGCATGGACCAATGAAATAAATAAAAAAAAAAGAAGAAGAAAAAAAAATGAAAAATTGAAATAGAGAACAAAAAGATCAAAAATAATGTAGAAAGAAAGAGGAGGGGGTGAGGGGAAAAAAAAAGAACTCGCGAAAGGGAGGAACGAAATATGAGAATTCAAGGCCATCTTTATGACGATAATCATCATCGAACAAATTCTAATTAAATCATAATCACAGTTATCAAACAATATAAACGAATTAATCAAAGAACACCAAAGATCGGACAAGTCAATCGATATTAATAATAATAATTTAAAAAAAAAAAAAGAAAAAAAATGGAATAAAGAAATTCTTTTTTATCTTCTTAAAAAAGAAAAAAAAATAAATAAATAAAAAAGAAAATAAAAAAAGAGTGAGAAAAAGGAAAAAGCCTGTAAAATTTCAAATCGATCGAATTATTTTAAAATTTTTTAATATCAATCATTCTAATCCACCTCGTTATTTTTCTTCCTTTTAATAAAATTTTCTTCTTTTTTTTTTTTTTTTTTTTTTTTTTTCTTTTTTTTCGCATTCTCTCACCCTTCTCTTCATTATCATCATTGTGTCGCTATTTCAATCATGGCCCATGTTCATTCTTGTTACACTCGTATAAATTCTTATTCGCGATAAAGGACTACGAGACGCCAGCATATTGTTGTACAACCTTCGACCATTCCTTCGGGAAGGATCTTTGAATGTGAGAAAGGACCTTTTTGATTTGACGTGTCTCCTCTGGGGTACATTGTGGACAAGAACCTCTCAAAACCAGTGGTGCCAAACCTGTGGATATAAAGGACAATATTAACCGTATTATATACAATTCTATATACATTCATATATACATACATACATACATGTGTATATATATCTATTATATTATATATTATATTTATTTATTCATTCATTTTATTTTTTTATTCATTTATAAATATATATATATATATATATATATATATATATAATAGATATACAGATAAATATATAGATAAATATTATATATAATATAATAGATATATACATACATATGTATATATCTATTATTATATATTATATATTATATATTATATATTATATATTATATATTATATATTATATATTATATTTATTTATTTATTTATTTTATTTTTTTATTCATTTATAAATATATATATATATATTTTTTTTATTCATTTCAAAAAAGAAAAAAAAATATATGTATATATAAGGTTGTTGTATAGAAAAAAAAAGTTTCTAAGTGGGTCAAAAGTTCATAGATGATATTAAAAAATCAATTACTCTTTTTTCAGATCAATTGGGTCAATTTTTTTTTTTCTTTTTTTTTTTTTTTTTCTTTTTTTTTTTAAGATTATGAAATCGCGAGGCCTACGACGCCACGAAAAAAGTTTAATCAATTGTTAATGCAATTTAAGAATTTTCGAGCGAGATTGGCAATATTTTGGCGTACATCTTCTTGTATCTATCTGTATCTTTTTCTCTTTTCCCACTTATTCGTTACATAAAGCAGCCGTATAACGAAGGATTAACGTTTCTCTCGATAATCGAAATTGGGAATTTACTTGTCAGTATAATGGACGATCGTACGAACGATTTCGGTTTAATAATTAATCCGGTACAATTAGTACGTTCGATCGGTGTGACTTGAATGGCTAACCATGCTTAATGCATCGTGAATTTTCAATACGTTTTTATCTCTCGTTCTACATCTTCCACCATCGTTCGTTTCCGACTACTTACCGAACAATTTGTTTTATTCTTTAGTGGAATTGAAATTATGGAGAGGTATTAAACTATATCTATCTATCTATCTAACTATCTATCTATCTATCTTATCTTATCTCTTTTTAACATTGGGTGCAATCAGTTTGAACGTATATATAATATACTTAATATCTGTGTGTGTGTGTGTGTATGTGTGTGTGAGCATGCATGTGTGCATCATATTCGTCAATTTGATGGATATTCGATAATACGTTTAAATTATTATTATTCTTTTTTATTTTTTATTTCTTTTCTTCATTTCTTTTAAATTTCATTAACAATTAATTAATCGACCAAAACAAAAAAAAAAAAAAAACCAAAAATTGTTTTATCCAGTTAGAAAAAATATGTTTGATACTCGAACAATAACATTGTGAAAATTTATTAGAGCGATTTGAAAAGTTTCGCTTTAAGAATGAAATTTGTATATTCCAGGAAAAAAAAAAAAAAAAAAAAAAAAAAAAAAAAAAATCATTGAACTATATTTACGTTTATAAATTTTATATAATTGAGAATACTAATTTCCAGTTTTAATCCTTTCCACACATAAACACACACACACACTCACACACACACATATATATATATATGTGTGTGTGTGTGTGTGTAATATTAGAAATACAGAAGGATCATTCGATCGACGAGGGATCAAATTAATTTCGATAATGGAAAACGATTGATCGTGCAGTAAACACAATTTTCAGGATCGATCGATCTTTCTCTTTCTCTTTCTCTCTCTCTCTCTCTCTCTCTCTCTCTCTCTCTCTCTCTCTCTCTCTCTCTCTCTCAAAACGATTTGTATCATCCGATACGTAAACTGTTGTATTTGTATAGACGAGTTTACGTTTAACAATAGGAAAGGCAAACGTTTAGCCATTTTCGTTCGGAAACATTTTCGATATACAGTTGGACGTTTCGTTTCTTTTTTTTTCTTTTTTTTCTTTTTTTTTTTTTTTGCGACTATGGTTGTTAAACCGAACATATGTACACATACTTTTCAGGCGTCTTCCAACGGGATCGCAGGGTGCCTCGCCCAAAGCACACTTAAGTTGTCTTCTCAAGTAACGTTGGTCGCTCAATGCCATGTTCAATTGATCTTCAGAGACACGAGATCTTGCAGATTGTTGTTGTTGTTGTTGTTGTTGTTGTTGTTGTTGTTGTTGTTGTTGTTGTTCGTCGTTTGATTCCGCGTTAGATATCAATATACATGCGAAGAGTAAGATAATCTGTAATAAAATAAATCAAAAAAGAATGCAAAAGAAGGTAATAGATAAATGAGGAATAAACTTTTCTTTTCTTCTTTTGTTTTCTTTTTTTCTTTTTTTCTTTTTTTCTTTTTCTTTTTTTGTACATAATCGAAAATATCAATCATTTAATCTAATATCAATTAGTTCTAATCTTTTTTTCTTTTTTTTTTTCTTTTTTTCTTTTTTTCTTTTCTTTTTATTTAAAATCTCTATAGAATTATTGGAATAATACGTAATCGTTTTAATATTCACGATTAAATCGATTTAAATGGCCCTTTTTATCTAATTCAATCGATTGAATAAAAATCGTTAGATTTAATTCATTTTGATTTTTTTTCTTTTACTTCTTTTTTCTTTTTTGTTTTGTTTTGTTTTGTTTTTTTCTTTCAGAATTTTTATATTATCGAAGGAATATCGATCGTCATTTCTAATTTTTTTTTTTGTTTTCTTCTTTTTTTTTCTTTTTTTTTTTTTTTTTATAATTAAACTTTTCCACATAATTATTGGAATAATAAAAATCGTTAGATTTAATCACCCTTTTATTTAACTTTTCCCATATAATAATATGACCCTAAATGATCATACAAAATCCTGGAAAACTTTTGATAGTTTCGAAAGAAAGAAGAAAAAAAAAAAATAGAAGAAAGAAAAGGAAAAAAAGAAGAAAAAGAAAAATAGAAAAGAAACGAAAGAAAAAGAAAAACATTGTAGATAGCATGTTTAAGAAAAAAAAAAAAAAAAAAACTGAAGAAAAAATTCAAGATAATATCCCATTGAATGTAATAAGCGAAGTAAATACATTGTTTCCTCTCATACACTCTCTCTCTCTCTCTCTCTCTCTCACACACACACTCTCTCTCTCTCTCCATTCTTGTATATATATATTTTTTTCTTTTTTTTTTTTTATCTTCTCTTCTTTTCTCGTTCACCCTCGTTCTATCTGTACCGTGTAAGAATAGTAATTTCGTTCTCATTTTATACGTGGGGAATGCAGTGATGTTATTATTGTTACTCTTAAAGAGGATTAAGAAGGGGGTGGATTAAGAAAAGAAAAGATAGAAAGAGGAAGGGAGACAGAGATAGAGACAGAGACAGAGATAGAGATGGAGATATTAGGTAACTCTTAATGAGTATGTGTGTGTGTATATATGTGTATGTATGTGTGAGAGAAAGAGTGAAAAAGAGAGAGAAAGAGAGAGAGAGAGAGAGAGAGAGAGAGAGAGAGAGAGACAGAAAGAAAGACAGATAGATATATGAAGATAGTAGATAACTAACAGAGAGAGAGATAGAGATAGAGATAGTGACTAACTAATAAGGAAAGAGAGAAGAAGAGAGATGGAGATAGTGACTAACTAACAAGGAAAGACAGAGAGAGAGAGAGAGAGAGAGAGAAACAGGAAGAGAGATAAAGATAGTGACTAACAAGGAAAGCGAGAGAGAAAAAGAGAGAGAGAGAGAGAGAGAGAGAGAGAGAGAGAGAAGATGAGCATTTAAGCTTTCGCTGTTAGAGCTTTAAAGACGTACGTCTGCTAACGTCGACGACCCTCCGGAAGGGCTGACGCTTTTGAAAGATGGACGTTTCTTCAGCCGTTAGACCAAAGCTTAATCGTTAGAGCTCGTACGATGTATATAATAGGATCAAACGAGCCAGCAGCAGCAGCAACGGCAGCAACGGCAGCAGCTCGTTTCCTTACGTTACCGCAATAAGTTAATGTACGCGTCAGTAGGAAGATGCAAAGAGTATGCGAGAGAGAGAAAGAGAGAGAGAGAGAGAGAGAGAGAGAGAGAGAGAGAGAGAGAGAGAGAGAAGGTGAGTTAGAGAGGGGATAGGGGGTAGTAATAAGACTCTGAACGTTCTTAAAAGACAAGAACGATAAGTTCGAAGAGGGAAGGAAGAGTCGTAAGGTTATAAAAGGACCTTTCGAAAGGTCCAACCTAAACGAGGACAACTTTCAAACGAGATTCGTTCCTTTTATTTGCATTTTCTTTCGTTTCTTCTCTCTCTCTCTCTCTTTCTCTCTCTCTCTCTCTCTCTCTCTCTCTCTCTCTCTCTCTTTTTTTCTCTCTATTTCTCTATCTGTCTCTGTTTACGTCGTAAAAGTACGCTGTTTTAAGTAGTTTCCAAGTTTTTCCTCCTTTCTTTCACGGTATCACGCATCGAGAATCAAAAGTTTCTTTATCTTTCTCTTTTTTCTTCCCTTTTTTTGCTCTATCCGTCTCTTACTTTTCTTTTGCCTTTTTTTTTTTTTTTTGTTTTTTTTTTGTTTTTTGTTTTTTCTTTTTTCTTTTCTTTTCTATCTTCTTCTTTTCCATTTTATTTCTTATCTTTATCCTATTTATTATTTATATTATTATTTGTATACTTATTATTAGTTTTATATCTTTTCAATATCTTTCTTCCTTTTCCTTTTTTTTTTTTTTTTTTTTTCTTTCTTTCTTCGTAATATCTATTCATTAAAATAAGTTACGAAATTGAAATCAGAAATTTTGATAAAAATTATTTCTCAATGATCAGTTTTCATTAGCGAATAATTACAATTATTATAAAATCGTAAAGAAAAGTTTTATCATATGAAAAATTTTATCAAATCGATTTTACGTATAGAAATAATAATGATTACAGATTTGTACCTATTTAAATTACACACAGACACATACACACAGATATACACAATACATTTTTATTCGTTCATCGACATAGTTCGGTAATGAATGAAATTGAAGTTAGATATTTTATATAAAAATTATATTTTATAAAATATAAAATAATTTATAAACGGCCATTACGACAGTACAAGTGTGAAAATTTTTTGACATAAGATCGTAAAAAAATCAAAATTTGATCACATTCGATTGGTTATTTACTTAGAGATTGACTTATGTACTTTTTCCATCGTAAAAAAAAAAGATGGTCACAGTTATACAAATCTAAAAAAATATATATATATATTCATTCATTCATTCATTCATTATTCATCCATCCATCCATCCATCCATTCGTTCGTTCGTTCATTCATTCGTTCATTCATTCGTTCATTCATTCATTCATTCATTCATTCATTCATTCATTCATTTATTCATTCATTCATTCATTCGTTCGTTCGTTCGTTCGTTCGTTCGTTCGTTCGTTCATTCATTCATATAAGTCGACAATGAACATAGGTAAAATTACGTTCCCTTTTGTTCGTTCGTTGAACATATCGCCCCGTCATATTTATATCAGCCATATCGTTTTGATATTCCGTTCGAGTAATGTTTCCTCACCTGGCACAGAAAGTATCAAACACGAGAGATCGCGAAAGAGGTATGAATAATAATGTTACGACATCGTCGATAAAGCTTGTGCTGGTGGTGGTGGGTGGGTTTTGGTGGCGATCGTTTCGATCGTTTCGATCGTTTCGATCGCTTTGGTTTCGCGGCCAACAACCGGTAAGAGAAGCTAGCATACGACGTGCCGAAACTTAAACCGTCTCTTATTGCGTTATACTTCGAATCCCATGAATTATACAGTGAGCGTATATACACGACGACGATAACACCTTTTCCTTTGTTATCGTCGTTGTCGTAGTCGCGTAGTCGTAGTTGTCGTCGCAATTGTCATCGACAAGAAGGGAAGAAAAAAAGAGAGAGAAAAAAAAATGGCGAATTTGCGTATGTGCCGACGATTAAAATTCAAAAATCGTTGATAAACGGGATGTCTGTTACGACCTCGTGTCGTTATTGCATCATTTAATTGCATTTTATCGATGGATTAACATCGATAAAACGAGGACGCACGTATTGATCGGTACTTAATTTTTATCTTACGAATTGTTACGAAAATCGTGACCGCAATTGCGCACCTGCGGTCCTTTTTTTTTTTCTTTCTCCTTTTTTTTTTTTTTTTTTTTTGCACAATGGAAAAGAGAAAGGTACGACGAAAAATGCGATCAATAATTGGCATTGTTTGGTACAAAATGAAAAATGAAAATCATCGCTTACGACACGTTAGAAAGGACAGCTAGGATAAATCGAATAAATCGTTTTTACGAATTGGAAAAGAAAAAAATTGAAAAAAAAAAGAAAAAAGAATTGAAAAAAAAGAACGACCGCAAATTGCGCTTCGTGTAATAATAAAATAATAATAATAATAATAATAATAATAATAATAATAATAATAATAATAATAATAATAATAATAATAAAATAAAATCAATAATTGCATCGATGGATCGATGATTATTTACAACGTAAAGTAGGGATGTATCAAATACACGTACTTTTTTTATGAATCGAAAGATACGCAACTGCAAATGCATTTCTACGATGAAAAGAAAGACAGGATCGATAATTATTGCATCGATATAATGAATCATAGCTTACAGTCTAATTAAACCGGATTTTTTTTTTTTCGAGAGTTGGAGAATATATACATGTTATTGTTGCAATTGTATAAAATTTGTATAAAAAAAAAAAAAAAAAAAAAAAAATAAATAAAAAAAAGAAAAAAAAAAAGAAAAAAGAGAGAGAGAGAGAGAAAAGAAAAAAAAAATAGAATCAATGTCCTCGTTCTTTTTGTAAGTCCAAAGCGGTGTCGAATAAAATTATTCATTTTTTAATTAAGCCATCTATCGTATATCGTATAATTAAATCCTTTGTTCTTTTTTTTTTTTTTTTTGAAACACCGAATAGATTTAGCCGTTATTATTCTTTTTTGAAAGCGTTAATCAACACGGAGATTTATTTGTTCTTTCTTCTTTTTTCTTTTCTCTCTATTTTTTTCTTTTTTTCTTTTTTTTTTTTTTTTTTTTTTTTTTTTCCTTTGTACACTAAATCATATCCACGTGAATCTTGCAGGTGAAAAAAATTGTTATTATGTAAAGACACATACTCGAGTAATTGAATGAACTAAATGAAGAATAGAAAAAAAAATGACGTATGAATAAATTCACACGTTCTCATTTGTGTCAATAAATTTTTTGAGTTTTATACTATAAATTATTTTTCTCGATAGATTTTCAAAGAGAATCTTTTTCTTTTACTTTTTTTTTTTTCTTTTTTCTTTTTTTTTTTCTTCGTCCGTTTCACATTTTCAAATATCGTGGATTAATTTTGCACATATTCAAATTTAGACATTTTTATTTTGAATTTGAAATTGTCGAGGTTAATTTAAAAAAAAAAAGAAAAACTTGTTAATAGATCTTCCTTTTTCTCTCTCTCTCTTTCTCTCTCTCTCTTTCTCTCTCTCTCTCTCTCCCTCTCTCTTTCAATCTTTCTCTAAAATTCTAAATCAACGTTGAATATAAAATTTCTAAATATTTTTAAATCATAAATGAGTATGAAGATGCAATTATTTATTTTTTCTTTTTTTTTTTTTCAACAAAAAATCATTAAAATAATTCATATAATTGCACGCGAATATTTAAATCTTCACGTTCTGACTTTGAGTGAAATTGTAAATTTTACTTTTTAACATTTTTTTGTTTTTTTTTTTCCGCAATAAATCTAAAGAATCTTCCTTTACACATTTTTCCAAAAAATTCTAAATTCAATGTCAAACGAATGTATTATTTTTCATTAATAGTTCGATATCACGTAATCATCATTTCTATCATAATTTTCTTTAATTTTCTTTTCCTTTTCCTTTTTTTTTTTTTTTTTTTTTTTTTTTTTAATATTAATACGAATAAATTTACACGTATTAATTTACTTTACAAATCATGAATGTGCATCAAGATAAGATTTTTTTTCTCTTTCTCCCTTTCTCTCTCTCTCTCTCTCTCTCTCTCTCTCTCTCTCTCTCTCTCTCTTATATTTTCTTTTTCTTTTTTCTTTTTTCTCTTTTACATCGCATCATATTCACACGAGTCTTGAAGGTGCAAAAAAGTGAGAGAAAAAAAAGGAAAAAGTTATCAAGTATACACACAGGACACATATACACACAGCACACATATACACACAGCACATATACAAACAGACACATATACACACAGCACATATACACACAGCACATATACACACAGCACACATATACACACAGCACACATATACACATAGCACATACAAACAGACACATATACACACAGCACATATACACACAGCACACATATACACACAGTACATATACAAACAGACACATATACACATAGACACATATACACACATACAAGATGTATATGTGGACGCGCACACATAAATACGAGATATATATATATATATATATATATATATATATATATATATATATATTTATGGTGCACGCATATATATATATACACGAGCAATAGAGAACTAAATGAAAAATGGAATAGAGAGAAAATGTGCCGATGTTATCGCGCCTTCGTACGGACAACAGACATTGCCTTGGCATTTTCTACGAAGCGTAACGAAAGTGCATGCGAGTAAGTACCCACAGATCGTGTCGTGCACTTTCAACGAGACGTCATTACGATGCTTTTACGTTATACGTATTTTATGAACTTGTTTCAATTACACACTAGTTTCATTCTCACAGAAAATTCATAGACAGATAGACTGATAGATAGATAGATAGATCGATGGATCAATGAATTGATTGATCAATAGATCGATGAATCGATCGATCGATCCATTGAAGACAAGAGACGGACAGTAGCGTTTTATTACACTTGCACTTCGGTTACATTGTTTGCTTTATGAAAGAATAGCAAAAGAAAATTTTTCTTTATTATATATGTGTATATATATATATATGTATATATATAATATATATAAATGTATATATACAATGTTCCTTGTAAAACAATCGTCGAATACTCATCTATTTCTTATAACCTTGTGTGTGTGTATGTAGATAGATAGATAGAAAAAGAGAAAGAGAAAGAGAAAGAGAGAGAGAGAGAGAGAAGAAGAAAGAGAAAGAGAGTATATTTCTGAAACGATAAATCGAACTATCGGTTCAAAGTGCAAACACTTTCGATCTCTCGATTTTGCAATACAATAACGATATTTATCGTCTTTCTATCGTCCTACTTTCTCGGAACGTTCTGAAAATGTGAATCACTTGGTAGATGCTTGAAAATATTCTCTACGTTTCTATGAGATCGTGATTTCAACTCAACGAGTTTCTAAATAAATAAATAAATAAATAAATGAATAAATAAATAAATAAATAAATGAATATATGTATATATGTGTATTTCTCTTTTTTTTTTTTTTTTTCTTTTTTTTTCTTTTTTCTTTTCTCCAAATCAAGGTATAATTTTTACATCCACTTTTCAATTTTAAATGATTACTTTTAAATTAATTTAATTTAATTCATAATATTCGATCAATCAATTAAATCTATTAGATTCAATTTAATATTTGGATATTGAAGTTATGTATTTATTATTCATTATACTCGTTCTTTCTAATTAAATTAAATTATTAAAAAAGAAAAAAAAAAAAAGAAAAAAAATAGAAACGAATTATATAAAATCGAAACTGATTGATTAGATAAGAAATTATATAAATTTTATAGAAAGATGTGGGCAAAAAAATATTATACATACACGTGTGCTCGCGTATGTGTATGTGTTTTTATATATAGAAATAAAACGAGAGAAAAAAGAGAGAGAGAGAGAGAGAAAAAGAGAGAGAGAGAGAGAGAGAAAGAGAGAGAGAGAGAGATAAAAGTCTAATAAAATGTTTTATACAAAATTTATATGTCTCTTCGAGACATAAAATTTGTAAATATTTGAAAATAATTAATTTTATTCATATACACATTTATTATTAAATTTATTAATTGAACTTTTGTATTTTTCCTTTCTTTCTTCCCGCTTTTTATCCTTTTCTTTTTATTAAATTATTATATTCGATTAAAACGATAAACGATGAATATTTTTTAAATGAATTAATACTTGAACACATACTATGACGTATATACTGTATATATTATAAATTCCTAACTGATTAGATAAAGAATCTACATATCTCTTTGATGGAAAAAGGAGAGAAAAACATATATATATATATATATATACACCCACCCAACACACACACACACACACATATACACATACACACATTATATATATACACATCCGCACACATAGCATACAAACACATGACGCACGTATATGTGTATGCCGTTCATATAT
>NW_023395856.1:477500-487500 GCF_014083535.2 Vespa mandarinia
GTATCATTGACTATATTATATAATTATATTCTATTTATATATAACTTATAGTATTGAAATGTTTTACTTTTAATTGATGAACTTTTTATTTTTTAATACTATAATATATATATAAAAATCAATTAAATGCTATAATATATGATATTACTATTGTTATTATCAAGTGTATTGTATAAATGAGAGAAAGAGAGAGAGAGAGAGAGAGAGAGAGAGAGAGAGAAAGGGAAAGAGATTGAAAGAGCTTAAAGGGATATTGTAGTTATGACTGAAGTAAAGAATGTAATACAATCATATATACAATATATATATATATATATATATATATATATATATATGTGCATATGTATATGTAACAAAATCGATTGGATGTAGATATATGTATACACGTGTATCTCTCTATAGGTATATATAAAATATTTTCATATTTCCAATCCTTTGTTAATCCGTAGGGATAGTTTATAAAGGTGTTTTGTAAGTAACTGGTTTGATAAAAAAAAAAAAAAAAAAAGAAAAAAAAGAAAAGAAAATAAAAAGAAGATCAAAAAAAAAAAGTAAGAAGATAGAAAGAAAAAAAAGAAATAAATAAATAAAGACAAATTAAGAAGATGATAAAGAGTAAAATGAATGAAAATAAAGCAATAGAATGAGAGGTGTAAAGGAGGAGGGAACAAAAGATGAATATGATTGAGGAAGAAGATGAAGATGAAATAAAAAAAAAAAAAAAAAAAAAGAAAAAAAAAAGAAAAAAGAAAACTTATCTAAAAATAGAAAATGAATCTATCTCTATACTTTTGAATCTTATCTCGTCGTCGTCGTTGTTGAAGAAAAAATATATTCATATGGGCAGAAATAATTGAATCTTTTATCTCTTCGAATTTCAAACGACAAGAAGAATAACAGAGATGAAGAGAGAGAGAGAGAGAGAGAGAGAGAGAGAGAGAGAGAGAGAAAATGTATATACAATTCCATTCAAAGGTAATAATAACGCACGTCGTCCTTATTTTCTATCGAACGTGACAATTCGAGCTTCTGTCATATTTTACGATGATTCTAGCTCGTTAAATCCTAATGGAAGGTGGCACAGAGAGGTGAAACAGCGTAATTACAGTTTTGGAAACTATATTATGTTCTATGTTAGGATGTATATATATGTATGTGTATGTATACACATATATATATATATATATATGTGTACACAGAGAGAGAGAGAGAGAGAGAGAGAGAGAGAGAGAGATAGAGAGAGAGAGAAAGAGAGAGTGAAAGTAAGAGACAGGATAATATATACACATAACACACATACACATACACATATCCATAGAATATATATTCATACAACTAAACACATCATATATATATATATAAATATATATATATGTAAATATATAGACATATGTATATCTATGAGAACTGAGAACTATCTGTCCACGGTTGGATATACGCGTGAAGCTCCACGTTTTCCAGTTGTTGAACCCTACTAACTTGGATAATGTAACTCAAACACATTTCGAGTGACGTGTACAGGCAACCTTATAGGTTAGAGCGTAGACGTCGACGGGGTTCTTCGAGAAAATAAAATACAAATGTTAAAATAGTTATTATGTTTCTATATATTATATCTTACGTATAGATATATATATATATATAAAATATTTTCGATTATGGAAAATACATTATTCTTCTCTGCGTATTTAACATTTTTATTATTTACATAATATATATATATATATAAAAGGTTAGAAAAAGAACATGTATGTGTGTATGTGTGTTTCTAGCTTTATATGTATATATATATATTTTTTTTTTTTTCTTATTAAAAATGTACATCTCGTCTCTATACTCATCTATGAATAATTCTAATTCGCATATTTAATCGTACATATGTTACCTCATTTCATTTTTTATCTTTATTTACATCATCCCAAGGAACGTGATGAGTGTCGTAAGAGAGAAAAAAAGAAAAATAGGAAATAATATAAAATAAGATAAAGTAAAATGAAATGATATGAAACAAAATGAAATAAAATAATATGAAATATTTATATTGACCCTTCTCTGCCTCCCCCCACCCTCCACCTCCTCCTCCTCCTCCCCCTTCATGGTATTTTCACATATTTTCATTCCAACGACGAAGTCAACCTGACGCCGCGCATCGAAACGTTTAATTAAAATTTCATTTCAATTCAATTGTGACCATGTTTGAAGCTATTTTTTCTCCCCCCCATTTCTTTTTTATTTGTTTATTTATTTTTTTTCTGTTTTATTTTGTTTTGTATATATATATATTTTTTTTTTTGTATCTTTTTATTTATTTATTTATTTATTTATTTATTTATTTATCTATCTTTTTCAAACCTTTTAACATTTCCATAGATATTCTCCATTTTTTCAATGAGATGCTTCGATCGATATTTTTGTCATTTTTATTTTTGCCATACCATTATCAAGATAGAATAATGGAGCAAATTAATGAATCGTTAAGGCCGTCGAAACTTTCTATAAAAAAAAATATATATATATATATATAAAGGAAAAGAAAAAAGAAGGAAGAAAAAAGAGTTTATATATACGGCGAAACGATTAATTTCTGTTGGCGTTACAAGTCGTTGGACTTCGAGAGACTTTGTTTCGTAACAAAGTCTGGATAGATATTGTGTAAGTTAGAGAAACGAGGAAGCGAATTTCATTTCAAGTATACGTGAATACTTTTTTTTTTCTTTCATTTTTTTTTTCTTTTCTTTTCTATCGTAATTCTCGCTTTTGATGAATTCAAATGTCGTATCTAAATATTTCGTATGTGTTGTGTGTATGGTGTGTGTGTGTGTGTGCGTGCGTGTATATATATGAATATATACATAAGCGAGAAATTATCTTTTCAGATAATTAACATCGAATTATACTTACCGATTATATTCTTTAGTAAGATAGAGAGCGCGCCATTTTGGTACACGCTCAAATATATGTCGATAATGCAGTTTTCCCATTATCTAATAATATTATTAATCTTGACAATAATACTTAAAAATAATAACGATATAAATAATTATTTAATTATGTAATAATATTTAAATCAAAAAAAAAGAAATAAACTTTCAATATATATATATATATATATATACGTTTTGATATACTTTTTGATATAAATATTATTTCAAAATATTGAAAGATATATATCGTTGTTAATGGTGTACGCGATGAAATATGTAAGAGTACCATCTAGCGGATTACAAATGTATTAAGTTGCTTGATGGCGGCTAAGTTTTATAGGCGCATGCGCTGCGACGGAATACACACACAAACGTAAGATACGTACGTAAGCGAACGCAACAATGGCGACCTAAGGAATTGGCGTGCGCTTCTTTACTCGATATCATTTTGACACCCCACCAGTGTTTACGCTGCCTCGATATAAGAATCTATGAAGGTGAAATTCGTTAGTGTTAAGGAAAAATATGTGACTTATAAAAGAGTAATTTGAGAAAAGAAGTGGCTCGTTATACGTCTCTCTCTCAAAAGTTATTTAAGCGCACGACACGATTCATGGTGTTGGTCTTTGGCGAAAAAACTCACGAACGATGTATACTACCATATCGCGCCAGATGTAACGCACTGGTAAGTACAAACATAATATTTCATTCTCGAATATTATTATATTGCTCGATTGGTATTAATTTATCCACGGAGAGTCAGCCATAGTGAATGCTTTGGAAAAATGTGTAGGTTAGGTTGGACCAAGAAACTGGCATCGATGCACACATATTTTTCTTTTGCTTCTTTTGCCAGAGCTTCTCTCTATATTTCTCCCCTTTTTTTCCTTCCTTTCTTCCATTTCTCATGCTTTCTTTACCTTATTTTCTTTTCTCTTATTTTTCTTTTTTCCCCTCATTTTTCTTTTTTCTTTTTTTCTTTTTGCATTTTTCTATTCTTTTTAACGTTCCTTTTCTTCTTTATACATCAGAGATTTAATCACACAAAACGCGTCGTTCCCGTCAATATCGTTTATCTCGACATTAAGAATTGTCGAATGGATTTTCTGTGAAATAATAGACGAGTTATCGTTTATTTACATAGTACTACGGGTATATAAATATTATTCCTGATATACGATACGCGTTATGTCAATAAGCGATTATGCTCATTTAAGATTAGCTTTGTTAAAGTTTTAATTGATTTTATTAATTGATACTTTTTGATCATTTCCAAATTACAATATTACAAATGGTAATGGGATTTTGCGTTAAATCAAGATTCGTTATCAATCACAAAGATATTTCATCTTTCATTTTTGCTTTATTATTTCTTCTTTTTTATTTTTTTTATTTATTTATTTTTTGTTTGTTTGTTTCTTTCTTTTTTTTTTTGTCTTTTTTTTTTTTTGTTTGTTTTTGTTTTTTTTACCATTGTTTGAGAACAACAATGGATTTTATGATATTAACTTGCCATGAAAATTCATAGTGGTGCTCGTACGGCATGGTAAAATAGGGGAAGAGAACGAAGGAGATGAGCCACAATATTGCAGGCATGCCACCCTTCGCGAGGATGCCTTTGGGGGGTATGGGAATGGGTGTGAGCATGGGTCCTAGTGCCCCGCATCCTGAAACTTCTGCTCACCCCCATCCTCCGCCACCACCACCTGCCGGTGCCAATCCTAAGAAAAAAAGGCGTACCAATGCCAGCGTAGCACAGCCACCCCCGCAACAACCTCCAACTGCACAGGTACAAATCACACTTATAGATAAGTAGTACTTATCATAAAATAATAATATCTCAAGGGTTATATTGGAAATGAGCAACAATGATTATTTATTTTATAGGATTTACTACCTCCACCATTAACCGGTTATGGGGATACGATAGTCGCGAGTAATCCGTTTGACGATACGCCCCCACAGACCACTCAAAGTCCCATGATGCACGGCGGTCCACCACATATGCATCCTCATCATCCTCATCATATGGGTGGACCGCCGATGCGTGGTATGAGTCCTCTTACTTCTATTGGCGGTATGAGTCCTATGATGCCACATAATATGGGTAGTATGAGCCCAATGGGAAATTCACCAATGACGAATCATATGAACCACATGGGTGGAATGTCTCCCATGAATCATACGCCTATAGGTGGTATAAGTCCTATGAATAATATGGGACCAAACATGCCGCCAGGTCCAATGAATACTATGAATAATCATATGAACATGAGTCATATGGGAAATTCGCAATTAAGCGGTCCACCTATGGGTAGTCCAATGAATAACATGAACAGTGGACCCATGGGTAGTCCCATGAATAATATGGGACATAGTATGGGAAGTCCTATGGGTGGTCCATTAGGATCACCCATGAACACTATGGGTGGATCGAATCATATGCCAAACGGACCAATGAACATGAACAATATGAATAGCCATATACCACCCAATAGTCCTTTAAATGGTCCGTCTATAAACAATGTTAATGTCAACAGTCCGTTAGGACATAATGGATCTCAACCACATCCGAATCATATGGGAAATAATCTTAGTAATATAGGAAGACCTATGAATGGTCCTATGACAACCATGAGTTCTATGGTCTCGAATAATATGAATATGAGCGGGCCAAGTCAAATGAATAATATCAATATGGGTGGTCCACCAATGAACAATATGTCCAATATGAATATGAGCCATCATAATCAAATGGGACATATGCCAGGACCAATGGGTACAATTTCCAGCAATATAGGAGGTGGTCCACCTATGGGTCATGCTATAAATATGGGGGGATCTATACCACCTCATGGATTTCAAGGCCCACCAGGAATGGGCCCAAAACCAATGCCTGTTTCTGCAGGAAAAGTAAATAGCTACGTTGTTATAATATCTTTTAACGAATTATTCCATTAACAATCATTTAACTTTAATCATTAATCCAACAGATATATCCTCCGGATCAAGCTATGGTATTTAATCCACAAAATCCTAACGCACCACCAATTTATCCTTGTGGAGTTTGCCATAAAGAGGTGCACGATAACGATCAAGCAATTCCTTGTGAATCTGGTTGTAATTTTTGGTTTCATAGGTAAATTAAAATAATATTATTATTATTACATCAATATCATCATCATCATCATCATCATCATCATCATCATCATATGATCATCATCATTATTATTATTATTATTATTATTATTATTATTATTATTATTATTATTATTATTATTATTATTATTATTATTATTATTATTATTGTATTTTATAACGATTTTAATATGCGTATTCATTAACTATAATTAATATCGAAGGGATATATCAATGGAATTTTTAGTTTTCTAATCTTTAAACGAATATAGAGATCAGATTTCATATTTATCATATTCCAGGGGATGCACAGGATTGTCGGAGACAGCCTTTCAACTATTAACTGCAGAAATTTATGCCGAGTGGGTGTGTGATAAGTGCTTGCAATCGAAAAGCATACCTTTGGTTAAGTTTAAACCATAACACTTCTTGACCCGTCGTATATGCGACGCACGAGTGACTCTTTGTTAGCGTTTACACTTTGTACACGCACACACATGCGCGTGCGATTGCACACACGTATACACACACACACACACACACATACATACACACACACATATATATATACACACACACATACATAGCATGGATAGATAGATAAAGAGAGAGAGAGAGAAAGAGAGAGAGAGAGAGAGAGAGAGAGAGAACATACACATAATAAATCACATGAAATACAAAGAGAGAGAGAGAGAGAGAGAGAGAGCGAGAGAGAAAGAGAGATACACAGAAATACATAAAATACATACAGCAAAGTCTACTGGTGCAGACGTTAAGTCGTGCATAAATATAAACATGCGCTGTTTGTTAACAACTTAGCTTTAACTTGTTGAAAATATTAGGGAAAGCGATTCTGAGGACTTGAAAATGAGATTGAAAGTTGATCGGATAAAGGAAAATGGAATTAATACAAGAAAATAATTGCTTTAAAATTTTGAGTCTGTTCGTGATAAGTTGATTCGCCTATATATTTTCAAATTAATTTATATATATAGTTTCAATTAATTAATTGAAATGTCTTTAATAAATATGGCTGTAGTATCGATTTGGCATATATATACATATATATATAGATATATGTGTATATATACACGTAGATACATATACATATACATATATATATACATATATATATAGATACATATATTATATATACATATATATATATATATATATATATATATATATATGTATATATATGTATATATAAAGAAATTTTAAATACGAGAGAAACGTGATTAATAAAATCAACAAGAAGATTTTTATTATCGAGGCATTTGAAGAACCCCTCTCTCCTACAGCTAAATAATATTACGTTTTCAAATGAACTGTTATCTAAATGCATAATATAAGAATTTATACGGCAGTAACGAGATACAAATACAATTGTTTGTAAAGAAACAAAAATTTTATTACTAACAACGGGTACTGCATTCTTTTAACATGTATACATAATTATTATAGGTAAACTGTTGTCCTGTGTTTATATAACAATTGTTATAATGTTTTTATCCATTGGTATTTAGGTAAAACGACTAAAAATAATAATGAGTTTTTAGTTTCATGTCAAATTCTCTATACAAAGGTTTAACTTTGTACGTCCACACACACACATAAAAAAAAAAAAAAAAAAAAAAAAAAAAAAAAAAAAAAAAGAAAAAAAAAGAAAAAAAAAAAAAAGAAAAAAAAACTTGTATATAAAGTAGCTTTTGTTTTACATGGAAAATATTCATTCTTATTGGCTTACGGAATCCTTTTTTAAATAAAATTAACAAAGAAGACGAGGAAGAAGAAGAAAAAGAAGATGAAGAAGAAGAAGAAGGAGGAGGAGGAGGGAGAAGAAGAAGAAAAAAGAAATGAGAAAAAGAAGAAGAAAAAAAGAATAGGAAAAGAATAAAACAACTCTGCGGTACCCTTAAAAAGAAAGAAAAAAAAAAAAGAGTTGATTATACGTTCTAATATTTTTTATTTTGTTGTTATCCTTTTTGTTTCTTTTTTTATTTTCTTTTCTTTTTTTTTTTTTTTTTTTTTTTTTTGTATATGTATCTGTACGCCATAAATAATGATTGACTTGTTAGTAGAATCATAATAATATTTCTTCTTTTATACATATATATTTATATGTATATATATATATATATATATATATATATATATATATATATTTTTTTTTTTTTTTTTTTTCTTTTTTTTCTCTTGAAACGTGTTTGAGAGAGAAAAAAGAAAGATTGATCTACTTACATCTTTTTTATTCGACTGTTTACAATTTTCTTCTTTTTTTTTTTTTTCTTTCCGTCCTTCTTTCTTTCTTTCTTACTTTCATTCATTCGTTCATTCATTCTTTCGTTCTTCGTTTTCTTTCTTTTTTTTTTTCTTTTTTTTTTTTTGTACATTTTTTTTCGATGTATAATAAATAAATAAATGAATAAATAAATAAATAAATAAATAATGTAAATTTTTCATCGGTAAAGTTTTTAAACGAGAGAGCGTTATTATTTAAACGAAAATATATATTATAGGGTATAATGATAATGTATAAATTATTGCCGTGGCTATTGACGATTATAAAAATAGCTGAAGTAAAATTAATGATTTTAGAATTTAAATACGAACAACAGAAAAAAAAAGAGTAAAGGAAAACGTAAAAAAAAAAAAAAAAAAAAAAGAAACAAATTGAGAAGCAAATAAATAAAAAGAAAGGAAAAACAAATATTTTGTACAAAACGAACGTTAACATTATACTAATAAATTTTAGAGATAGACATAAAAAGTGACGATTTTATTTTCTCTTTTATCGAGAAAAAAAAAGAAAAGAAAAGAAAAAGAAAAGGAAAGAAAGAAAAAGATCTTTTTTCCTCTCAAACAAGATAAATATCTCATTTTAGATATTTAAATGTATCATCTCGAAGGTCTTTTTTTTTTGTGCATAATATACATTTCAATGCAAATAAAGAATGTATAATGATCTAAAATGATTTATACATATACATCCTTACACGCATATATATATATATATATATATATGTATGTATGTATGTATGTATGTACGTATGTATGTATTTTTAAGATTGCTTTAACCATTTGCGGTGGAAAAAAAATTCACGGTTGACGTGCTACGCACGTCATTTTTCTTTATGCAACAATCGCCTGGCGACGTGTGTGACACGTCACTAGCGTTCCAGTAACAAGCATCTTGACGTACGTGGCACGTTCTTGTCAACCGCAAGTGGTTAAAAATATTGATCCTCGATGGTAATCGAAATCATCCTGGCAAGTAGATTGTGCCATTATTTTTATGTGTTTTCGTTTTTATTATTATTATTATTATTATTATTACTATTATTATTATTATTATTATTATTATTATTATTATTATTATTATTGTTATTATTATTATTATTATTATTAGTATTATTAATACATGTAAATAAAGTATACATAAAGTATACATAAAGTATACATATATATATATATATATATATATTACAAAAAAGAAAAAAAATAGTAATGAATTGAAATCATTTTAATATGAAATAACAATTAGTTAGAAATTATAAACAAAATGATAATGTACATAATTCGAATCGATGATACAATTAACATTTATTTATATATATATATAAATCAAGGCAATAATTAATTTTGATCGCAACAGACTCGTAGGACGACGACGACGACGTTTTTTTTTTTTCTTTTTTTTGATTTTTGGATAGAAAGGAAAAGGAAATAAAATGAAACAGATTCATTTACAAAATCTTTTCGCAACAATTTTTAATTAATTAATTAATTATCAATTGCTGAAGAGATATCGAACAAGTTTAACAATAACAATAATATTAATAATAATAATAATAATAATAATAATAATAATAATAATAATAATAATAATAATAAAAGATAAATAATTAAGTAAATAATAATAAAAGATCTAATCTCGA
>NW_023395856.1:495000-547500 GCF_014083535.2 Vespa mandarinia
AAAATTACCGACATGATCATCCTCCCATTTAAATTGTCTCTCTATATAATCCTGTTCGTTTTTTTCTGACTTCAATAAACCGATCATCGTATTATCGTTGTTCGAACTGAAACAGAAGACAAAAAAAAAAGAAAAGAAAAGAAAAAAAGGAGAAAAAGAAGAAGAAGAAGAAGAAGAAAAAGAAATTATCGTAGAGCCTAATATTAATATAACGAACTATGAACTATGACCTTATGTCACTGATGATAATCACACACCGATCGATCGATGCGACATTAAAAACAATATAATTAATTATGCAAATAATTGGGATGATTAAAGAAAAGAAAAAACAAAGGAACAAATAAATTATGATTTAAGAATTCTCTTATTTTTCTTTCTTTTCTTTTGTTTTATTTTTTTTTTTCTTTTCTCCATCTTTTTCTCATTCTCACCTAAAATCTTTCAAGATCACACCTTGAAGTAATCTATCCCTAACGCGTCTTCTATCCTCCTCTATGATCTTCTTTTTGTCGCACTGTTGAAGATTCAACATTTCAAAGGTGTCGGTCAAAAGTGACTCCTTAACGTCCTTGTCGATTTGTGCGTCCGTATGAAAACTCGGCGAATGATTGACCTAATTTATAAAAAAAAAAAAAAAAAAAAAAAAAAAAAAAAGAAGAAAAAAAGAGCAGGGTTGGGAGAGAAAAATAAAACATTACAATAATATAAATAATTAATCGATTGATTTAAATTAATTAATTCACATTGTTATTTACTAACTTCCAATAGATATGGTCTTAATTTCCAATCGAGTAAAATGTCGAATCCTAAAAGTTCGAAGCAGGCGTTTGTTCTATCGTGTGTTGAAAAACACGTACGATAACTATGTTTTAAAACTGGTTGAGCTGCTAATATTGTTTTTATAATAATCTCATCGATTTTATTCCATAGTTCGTCAACGTTGATATTATTAACTCTTAACCATTTCAACAATGTCGAGATCTTTCTAAATAATTGATCGAATGAAAATTTATATTATATATCGTAAATATCGTAATAATCATAAATAAATAAATTGAAATTATATATATATATATATAAATTCGATTTGTAAAATAATAAAATCAGTTGTTTCATTATTTTATTATTCTTACAATTATTTATTTATTTATTTTTTTTTTTTTTTTTTTTATTTAATCTTAGAATATTATTTTAATGATTATTTTATTAATCTTACGATATAATTATTGACCTTTTGCTACCTATCTCTTCGTCAACAATGTACATACGGCTGTGTTTATTAACAGCATAATTAGTTAAGTGCATAAAAACGTTTGATGTATTGTGACCTGTTGGTTCCTTGTATCTACTCGTAGCAAATCTAACGAAGAAAAATTTTCAGGTTTTATATTTATATATTTTAATATATTTTAATATATTTTAATATATATATATATATATATATATATATATATATATATATAATCGATCCACTTTGTACATATATTTTTATATTATATATATATAATATATTTTTTTATTATATATCTATATTATATATATTATATTTGTTATTATTATATATATATATTTTATATATTTTATATATATATATGTATATATATATATATTTGATTGATATATAATTACCTTGCTAGACCATCATTGTAAACATATATTCGAAGAGGATCGCATGATGTTATCAATGTATAGATACGTAAATCGAATTTATATCCGTCTATCAAATATGGCTGTAATATAATAGATCATTTTCCTTTTTTGTTTTTCCTTTTCTTTTTTATTTTTTCTTTATTTTCTTTTTTTGCCCCTTTTTCTCCTTTTTGTTTTGGGTACCTTTACTTTTTACTCGATATGAAATATAATAATTTTTTTTTTTTTTTTCATTTCATTTTAATCGAAATATTATTTCAATTGAATTGTATTAATTTAATATCATGTTTATTTTATTTAAATATTTTCCATTTATGTTTATTACTTAAAATGTCTTCATTTTAATTATTATATATATATATATATGTTAGTCAATTACCTTGGAAATGTAGACTTGGCAAATCATGCGTTCGCTTGGTTTAATGTCCTTCAAATTTTTGGTCAAGTAAATTCCACGTCCTTGACAACCAGTATCCGGTTTGATTATATATGTTTTTGCCCGACGTGTTTTCGAATATGCAATGGCATCGCCATGGCTACGAAATTAAAAACATAAAGGAAAAAAAAAAAAAAGAAAAAGAAAAAGAAAGTTAGAAAAAAAGATGAAAAAATAAAAACAAGATAACTTCAGTTTTCCCTTTCGTTTGTTCATTTTTATTTCATAAATTAGAAAAAGAAAAAAAAAAAAAGAAAAAAGAAAGAAAAAGAAGATAACTTTCTTCTTTCCCTTTATTCTTTTTTATTTATTTCTTTATTTCTTTATTTCTTTATTTATTTATTTTTTGTTATTTTTTTATTATTACTATTATTATTATTATTTTTTTTTCTTTTGTTCCTTTCTCTTTTTAATTCTTTTTCAACTTACTCAGCAGGAAAGCACCAAGTTTTAGGAAAAAAATTATAATCCTTCGGGAAGAGTTTCAACATGCGATTAAGATTTCTGGCAAGTAAATCCTTACGACATATTTCCGTCATACCAGGAAAATGATTGACCTTTTGATATCTTTTCATATCCTTAGCACGTTCAATACTGATACTGAGATCGGTCCAATAAAGATTCCAACTACTGTCTTCTGTCACTTCCTTCATACCAAATCGTGCTGCTACGCGTCTAACTACTTCGTATTTGCAATTACTTGTGCAAATAGTTAAGTATCTATCAAAGCAAAAAAAGAAACAAAAAAAACCAAAAAAAAAAAGAGAGAGAAAAAAAAGATCCATTAGTACTCGATCAAACGATTGTTTTAATCATATAACATTGAAATTATATATTAATAAATATTTTAATTATATATTAATAAATATTACTATATCTGATATTTATTAATTTTATAAATTATATTAATTATTAATATCGTGTCTGTGTATATTTATACTCGTATATATATATGTTTACTGTATACATATAAATGTCACCTTCGTTTCTTTTTCTTTTTCGTTTTTGAATTTTCAGGATTAGTCTTCCTCGATTCGGTGTCACTTTCGGCACATAAGATAACTGTCAACAATAAAAAACTGATCAACAAGAACACACATAATTTAATATATTCATGTGTATTTATACATATATATTTATATAATTTTGTATAGTATGGTAATATTGTTATATTGAATTATTATTTAAAATTATTATATCACATAAGTTAATGTATAAATGTATATATATATATATATATATATATATATATATATATATATATAATTTTACATAAAAAAAATATATATATATATTATATATATATATATATATAATAATTTTTAATAATAATTGTATACATAATGCGTATAATTATATATATATATATATATATATATATATATATATATCAAATAGATCACTATATATATATATATATATATATATATATATATATATATATATATATATAATCTAAATGATCTAATATGATAACATTGTTATATTTAATTATTATTTAAAATTATTTTATCAAATAACTTTATATATATATATAAAATTTAACTAAAAATAATATATATATATAATCATTTTTAATATTAATTATATAAATAATGTTATATAATTATATATATATATATTTTTTTTTTCAATATACATATTCATATATATATATACATATATATATGTGTGTGTGTGTACCTTTTTCATTTTCTATCCTATGATTTTTCAAAGGACCATGAAAAACAGTTTCAGAATAATTGTTATTAAAAGTCGATTCGCCTAATTCCTCGTAATCAATTTCACGTAAAATTCTTGAAAAAGTATTGGGACGAATATTCTTGGGCTCGTTCACTATCGTAATATTATGTTTATTGATACTTTCAAGGATACTCATGACAAATAACTTAACATCACTTCTGTTCGTATGTTTGTCTCGTACATTACTTTGAAATATTAATTTATTATCCTTTAATATTCATATAGACGAGTTCTCGGATTTTTTCGTCATCGTGATCACTTTCGAAATTTTTTGTTATTTTTTTTGTTTCTTTTTAAATTGTATAGTGGTTTTTCTTTGTTGTTTTTTTTCTTTTCTCTCTCTCTCTCTCTCTCTCTCTCTCCCTCTCTCTCTCTCTCTCTCTTTCCTTTTCTTCTATTTTTTTTTCTTTCTTTTTTTCTCTCCTTTTCTTGCAATTACGAGATTATAATTTATGATTTAAGGCGAACGTGTTCAGATAATATTCGCGTTATTGGGTTATAAAGAAAGGTGAACGAAAGGAAGATGTTCGGTTTATCATTATTCTGTCACACGAGACGCGAGCACGATTTTATAAAGTATGTGTGTATATATATATATATATATATATATATATATATATATATATATGTATATATGTATTTATGTATATATAAAGTATATATAAAATGTATCTGTATACCTAATCGATATCTAATCGATTGTCGCGTTCATTTGTTTTCTCGATTTTTTTTTACTTATTCGTATGAATTTAGTTCACTCGTTTAAACAAAATTTATTCTAAAAAGTTGCAAGTAAACGTTTGCCGAAATGTGATTTCAAAAAAAAAAAAAAAAAAAAAAAAAAAATACAAAAAAAAAAAGAAACAAAAAAAAAAGGAAATAAATATATAAAGAACTAAAAGAAAAAGATGTAAGATTATTTATTTAATTATAATGAGAAGTCGTTTCGATTAAAGAGGATAAAAAAAAAAAAAAAGAAAAATATAAAGAAAAAAAAATATTACAGATGTTTCAATTTAAGAAAAATTAAAATACGATAATATCGTATTCCTTTACTTTGGAATTAATGAAAACTTTTAGATTTTGATTGAAATCGATGATAGAGAAAATTTTTGAGGAATGGAAAAAAAAATGGAAGAATTTTTTTAATCTGAATAGGAAACAAAAGGAACGAACAATTTATTCAACACTTATACATGTATATATATATATATATATACACACACAGACACACACATACGCACATATATATTTATTGTTATATATTCATAATTTTTTCATACCGTGGGTCATCGATGGGTCACCCTGATGTGTTTATTTGTTTTAACAGATAATAAAACTTAGACACTTGCTGTTATCTTTTTTACTAATAATTCTTATCAATTATGTATTTTTTAATCTCAATTGTTCTCTCTTATTGCAATATGACACATAATCATTTTACATAAAATATATAAATATAAATACATATATACATATATATTTATATATATATATATATATATATATATATATATATATGTAAATAAGAAATAAAGCAATTAAACAGAAAATTGTATCGATCGATATGCACAAATCTGATTACAGAATATGAAATAGAATTTTTTTTGTTTTATTTATTTATATATTCAATTATATAATTAACATTTTTATATTTGTGTGTGTGTGTGTGTGCGTGTGTGTGTACACTTTATATAATTTTCAGAATAATTAAACTACGATCGATTTTATTCGATCCGTCTTAATTAATAAAAAAAAGGACAGAAACAAAAAAGAACAATTTATTTCGCACGAAAAACTTTCTTTACAATTTCGATGAAACAGAAATGAAAAATTATATTTATTAAAAAAAAAAAAAGAAAAAAAAAAAAAAAAAAAAAAGACAAAAAAGAACAGAAAATAAATAAATAAATAAATAAATAATAAATAAAAAAAATTACGTTAAGTAAATACTTTTAGGATGATTGTAAATTGATCGATCTTTCTTTTTTCTGTTTCTTTTTTTTTTTTTTTTTTTTGTTTTTCTCTTTTTTCTTTTCCTTTTTTCTTTCTCGCTTTTCGATTAGACCACTACGTGATAATTGTCGACGCACTTATATCGGAGAATTATTATTTTGTAATTTAATGGGAGACACTTGGAACGTGTCCGATCTTTTCGAGATATTACCGTGCACTGCGGTATTGTGTGTGCGAGAGCTATTTCCATATAGCTTGTTTAGCTTCAATTAGATTGTTGCGGACGTATTTAGAATTTCTGCAGTCTAGTATACGAACGTGCACGAAACCATAAATAGGTCGACGTACCTTTGAACTTATAGTAACTACCCTTTCTTCGATTTACCACCTTCGTGTATTTCTTTAATTATGATTCTCGTTTAATTAGTTCGTATCCTATTCGTTATTCTGTTTATTCGTAACATTGAAAATTCTTATTTCTTCCTTTTTCCATAATTATTCTAATAACAAAATTCTATCAACGATCAAATTATTTATTTATTTATTTGTTTGTTTATTTATTTATTTATTTACTTATTTATTTATTTACAGTCAATTAGAATTCAATATTGTTCGTTTTAATTAGTTAATCAATGTTCGTAATTGTTCGTAAGATTGAAAATTTTTTCTATACATTTTTCTAATGAAAAGAATTCCAACGATTTAGGATCGTTTTCTTTTCTTTTTTCTTTTTTTTCTTTTTGTTTTATATTTTCGATTAATAACAAAAGAAGTTACAACATTGGAAATTTTCGTTTCATTTAGATTTTTTTTCTTTTTTTTCTTTTTTCTTTGCTATTCGTTTTAATTTGATAATTATTACGAAATTAAATCAAACGTTTTAAGTATTTTTCATTATATAAATTATTTCTATTCGATAATAATAATGAAAAATTGTAAATATAATTTGTCAAAAAAAAAAAAAAAAAAAAAAAAATAAATAAAAGGAAACTTTCTTCGTGTAATAAATAATCGTCGTGAAATAAATTCTTCTTAGAATTCAATTATATTTTTAATCGAAATAACAATTGTGAGAATGTGTTTCGTTTCGTTTACGTATTATTTATTTTAATTCATTATATGTAACATGGATCAGTACAATTAATATTTCCAATTACGTGTAAAAGTTTCTTTATAAAATTGATTAAAAAAAAATTCCCTGCCTTATGATGATCGTCTACGAGAATATATTTATTTTTTTTTTTTTTTTTTTTTTTTTTTTTTTTTTTAATAAAATTATAATTTCGAATGTATTCTTTCATTTCGATCGATACTTCGAACAATATCAACAACGTCCAATGCACATCCCCAACTCAAAGTAAGACCAGCACCACCGTGACCGTAATTATGTATCACCTGTATCAACGAAATCGATTAGGATGTGTGCGTATAAAAGAGAAAAAGAACAACAACAAAACAAAAAAACAGAAGAAAAACTACTGCGATATTTCGGATCATACTCACGTGACACTTTTTACCATTTCTTTTAGATTCCAAACTTTCCATTTCTAAACGAACTTTTGATCTTGCAGGTCGTAGGCCGACCCATGATCTTAATATTTCAGCTTTCTGTATAATAAAATCATTTTTCTTTGTTTTTATTTATCATATTAAAATTAAACATTTGTCAATGATTATTATTATATAATTATTTATAGCTAAAAATTACTAGATGAACCCAAACATAGTTGCTAGACGAGTCAAAAATTACTAGATGGACCTTACAATTGTCACTAGGTATGTCAAAAATCACTAGACGGATCAAACATTTTCAAGTCGGCCAAAAATTACTAGATGGACCCAAACATAGTTATTAGATGAGTCAAAAATTACTAGATGGGTCCTACAATTGTCACTAGATATGTCAAAAATCACTAGACGAATCAAACATTCTCAGGTCGGTCAAAAATGACTAGATAAACTCAAACATAGTTACTAGACAAGTCAAAAATTACTAGATGGGCCCTACAATTGTAACTAGGTCTGTCAAAAATTACTAGATGAATCCAAAGTTTACGTGTGATATTTTAAATATCGATTGCTTTTTTTCGAGACTCGTTGGATCAATTTTTTCTTTTTTTTCATTTTTTTTTCGAATCGTAAAACTACAAGTTTACGATGAACTATTAAAATATTAATTATGAGAGCATAAAGAGTCTCGATAAAGGAGTACATAATTGATTTTTAATATGATCTATAAGAATCTTTTGGATAAACTAAATATATATTTCTTCTATGTTACCTTTAATGATGGAATAATACGATGACAACCTTCGTGAATGAATTTTGTATCCTTCTCTCGCACACAAAGATCGTAATCCCCTTCTTGATGAGTACCGCCTAAGATGACGTTGTTTGTACTAAAGAAAAATAAATAAATAGATAAATAAAATAAATAAATTATATATTGAACAAAGACAATTAGAAATATAAGCCGATTTATTACTCGTATTAAAAATTTCTAATTTACTTTTGTAATATAAGTAATTAAATATTTCCTATTTTGTTTTTTTTTATTATATTGTTCATCGATAAAACAATGTATAATAATAATAATAATAATAATAATAATAATGATGATGATGATGATGATGAAAAGAAATAAATATAAATTGTAAATTTAAAAATATAAAAATGAATTGATCTTAGAAAATATTATTAGATTATTGAGAGATCATTTCTTTTTTTTTTTAAATGAAATTTGTTTATAAAATTTTTTTCTTTACTTTGGTATAACGTAATTGCAATTGTCATCGTCCACCACGAAACAATTCAGGACCCAGGGTGCTTTTACCTTAAAAAAAATAGTATAAAAAATGGAGAAAAAGAAAAATTAAAAAAATTAATGTAACAAAAATTACATATTAAAAAAAGGAATTAATGACAAAAAGAAAAAAAGAAAGAGAGAGAGAGAGAGAGAGAGAGATAAAACAGATAAACAAATACATACAAAGACTTATACATTATATATATCATATTTCAGAGCGTGATATCATTACGTTAAGTTTTTATTAGGGTATATATACAGGGTGGGCCAAAAGTTTTTCAACGATATAAAATATCAGTTATTTTTTTTCAATACTTGTTTGCTCTTCTTTATAGTTAATATTGTAGTTTTATGAACTTTACGATTTGAAAATAAAAAAAAAAAAAAAAAAAAAAAAAAAAAAACAGAAAAAAAGAAAAAAGAAAAAGATAATTAACTTGGAAATAATCGTTTTTTTATATCTTTTAGAAATTTTTAGCCTATCTAAAAACTTTTAGCACACCCTTTATATATATATATATATATATATATATATATATATATATATATATATATATATAAATATTAGGTTGGAAACTATGAAACGGACGTTTTTGTTTAGTTATTTATTTTCATTCAACGTCCGTTTCATAGTTTCCAACCTAATAAATGTATACGTATTAGGTTGGAAACTATGAAACGGGAAAACTATAAACGCAGACTAAACAAAAAAACGCGCGTTTCATAGTTTCCAACCTAATATATGTATATATATTTATTACAACACACACACACAAACACACACACAGCCACACACATTATAATGCACAAGGTTTTATGTTTACATATATATATATATATATATATGTGTGTGTATACAAGTATTATGTATATGTATATATACATAAAACTCATTGTGTATGTGTATAATATATATATATATATATATATATATATATATATATATATATATATATACATGTATATATTCATATGTCTGTGTAAAAAATATGTATTTACCCTAGTAACTTGACCTCTCACAGCTGTGACAGTGTCATCATTGACGAGTTCTCGTGCTCCAAGACCACTGCAATTGATAACAATTTCATAACCATCGTCAATCAATTCACTTAAGTCACGAATCGTTCTTCTTTTCAATTTGCCACCCAATGCGACAAATTTATTCGTTAGCCAAGGTAAGAAACTTGTTGGCTCGCAGGTGTACGTCACGAAATGCCAACCATTTCTATTAAAAAAAAAGAAAAACATGAAAAAGAAAGAAAAAAAAAAATAAAACAGAAAAATGTTAGAAACTTTTTTATTTTTCTCTACTTTACTTTTTCTTTTTAATTTACGTTAATGAAACACAAGTTTTCGTTTCTTTTCCTTTCATTGAAATTAATTAATGAGTTCTCTCTCTCTCTCTCTCTTTCTCTATATATATATATTTTTTTTTTTCTTATATTATACACGTAACGCACTTACTTACTTACACATAATTGCTTTTATGTTCCTCGTTTAATTTTTTTAATTCGTCCAATGTTAATGAATGAGCACCATAAACTAGTTTAATCCATGGCATATTATTCGTATGGTTTTCACTGGTTACATAAGTTATCGGCAATAGGCATAGACCAGTTTCCTTGGCCAGGCCAAATTTCCAAAATTTTTCGAACAAACGTAGTGTTCTTCCTGACCATCTTCTAAAGAAAAAAAAAAAAAAAAAAAAAGAAAAAAAAAAGAAAAAGAAAGAAAGAAAGTAAATTCGTAGACACAGAGATTTTTGAAAGAAAGAAAAAAAAATTAAAAGAAAGAAAAAATATATATATAAATAATATATATATATAAAAATATAAAAATATAAATATATATATATATATGTATATGTATATGTATAAAGAAGAAATCATTATCGTGAGTCTCGCAGGTTACAAAGTATTCAGATAAATTTTTTTTCTTTTTGTTTTTACATATTCTCTGTCCTTACTTTTCTTATCTTATCGAATGGTTTTATAATCGTAAAAAAAAAAAAAAAGAAAAAAAAAAAAAAAGAAATTACGACGTTCAAAAAGTGAAAATAATAAATAGCAAAGAAATATTACGATCAATAACGTAATATGATCGTTATTTATTGATACAATATTATTTAATGACTTTTTAATCAAATATTTTTGATACGATGTAAGATAGACAATATTAATCGTATCTCTTTATTAAAAACGATTGATACGATAATTATCAGTGTTTCAATGAAAATATTTGCGAATATTGATATTAATGATATTATATATCAGTTATCGGGATATACTTGTGGAGATAAATGAAGAAACTGAAAAAAAATAAAGGAAAGAGAGAAAAAAAAAAGGAAACAAAAGGGTAAAAATTAAATCTTACAAAATATTTTCTTGGGGTGTGTCGCCAAGTAAAAATGGTGTCCAAAGTCCGGCACTGCCATCGCCTGTTGTATTTGGCGTAAACACTGTCGAAAAAATGGTCACCTGATATTCCGGAAAATTTTTTTTCAACGCCAATCCACTGGTCATACCGATAACACCTGCTCCAACGATTGCAACGCGCATATTTTCTTTTTTTTCTTTTTTTTTTTTTTAATTTAACAGGAAAACAGAAAATATTCTCTTCTTTTTTTTTTTTTCCTTTCTCACGTAACAATATTATGGTGGGCCGATCGATAATCGGATCAATTGATTTTGACGAATTATTGTGTGAATAATAATTGTAACACAAATGACGATCTTGACAAATTATTGTTCACGCTAAACGAAGTTCGTACGATCACTGACGTTTAATGTCAAATTGATAACTATATAAATATAATACGACGACTTATCGTAAGTTATCTTTTAGTCTTTTTTTCTTTTTTTTTTTTTTGCTTTTTATCATTCTTTTATCTTCTTTTTTTTTCTTTTTTTTTTCATTTAATTATTCATCATCATCTTCTATCTCATTTCATTTATTTACATATAACACGATGAATGAATTTGTAATTGAAAAAATTGTACACTGTGATATAACTTTGCGTAAATTCAATAATGATTTATTTTCTTTATTTATTTAATTCTTTAATAATAATATTTCTATGAAATAATTAATGACATTTCTTTGTATTTAATTTATGTAATGTATTAAAGAAAAAAAAAGAAAAAGAAAAAAAACTTTAGACAGATGTTAAAGACAAATTTCATGAAAAATTTATTATATTTATTTCGTAATTCTTTTATTGAACATATTCCCTTTCAAAATCACTAATTTATATATGTTTATATTATATATATATATATATATATATATATATGTATATATATGGTACATTATATTTAATATATACATTATATTGTAATATATAATTCATTTATATTTCTATAGTAAATTATATTTGAATAATATAATAATATATTGAATTAATATTTATAACTTTACAATTATTATTATTATCATAATTATTGTTATTATTATTATAAAAATTATTAGTATGAAAATTAATGAATTTAATTGAAAAAAAAAAAAAAATAAAAAGAAAAAGATAATGTAATAAAAAAAATAATGTAATAAAAAAACAATGTAACAAATTAAATTGACAAATCAACTTACGTAAATACGATAAAGATAAACGAACAGTACATTTTTAATGGTCCAGTTCCATCTCTTTCTAATTAACGACGATTGCAGCACATTTACGACTTTCCATATTCTAAGCATAATGCCTCTTATCGTTACGGCTGGATTATGCTAAAAATATGGGAATCGTCAAGGCGAGTACGCACAATGTCCAAAATTCTCTCCGCCCCCCACAAAACAAAAAACAAAAAACAAAAAACAAAAAAAAAAAAAAAAAGAAAAGAAAAGAAGAAAAAAAAAATATAAAACAAAATAAAATAAATAAAAGATAAATAAAAGCTCGACTTTCGATTTCCAACAAAAAAAAAAAAAAAAAAAAAAAAAAAAAAAAATTAAGAAAAAAAACATTGTCAAATCCAATTCGACGATATTCTCGTGGCCTCGTATTCGATAAGTAGAGCATAATACTTTTAAATCAATATCACAAAGAATTAATACTCTGCTTATCGACAGCGTGACACGTAAAATTGTTATAATATTATATCACATAATCATCGATTTGATCGATCGAATCGATCATGAAACAAACACGAATGAATAATTTAACGTAGAATCCTTTTTGAGTCTTTCTTTTTTATTTTTTATTTTTTTTTTTTACAATTGCAAACTAAAAAATCTAACACGATTTTATGTCGCAACGACACGTTCACACGATCTCGATCTATGAACAACTAAATCCACTGTTCATTTTTAACGAATTAATTTTTAATAGTTCTTTCTATCTCCTACAACGAATTTTTGTTTTTTACTTCTTTTTTTCTATTTTTTCTTTTCTTTTTACTTTTAGATAAGGAAGATTCTTAAAAAAAAAAGAAAAAAGAATTTACATATAAATTACATTTATGTCGCAACGACACGTTCACACGATCTCGATCTATGAACAACTAATTCCACTGTTCATTTTTAACGAATTAATCTCTAATATTTCTTTCTATGTCTTACAACGAATTTTTGTTCTTTTTTCTTCTCTTTTTTTTTTACTTTTTTTTTTTCTATTTTTTTTTTACTTTTAGATAAGGAAGATTTTTAACAAAAAAAAAAAAAAAAGAAAAAGAAAAAGAATTTACATATAAATTACATTTATGTCGCAACGACACGTTCACACGATCTCGATCTATGAACAACTAATTCCACTGTTCATTTTTAACGAATTAATCTCTAATATTTCTTTCTATGTCTTACAACGAATTTTTGTTCTTTTTTCTTCTCTTTTTTTTTTACTTTTTTTTTTTTCTATTTTTTTTTTTTACTTTTAGATAAGGAAGATTCTTAAAAAAAAAAAGAAAAATTTCACACACACACACATATATATATATATATATATATATATATATATATATATATAAATATAAAGAAAAGAAAACAAAAAAACGAAGTTGAATTTCTTTCCAATCGAAAAAAATTTCTTACTCGACTTTCGACCGTGTCGGATGTTAAACTGAATGATGACGATGCTGTCATGACCGTCCACACGAAGTGGACGTCTATCAAAGAGAATCTAAGATACGGAATATTTGTTTACGCTTTATGCGATCGCTCTAGCCATAATATAGCCCCGGAAATGCTGATAAAGGGTGGCAAGTGACAACATTAAGAGCTCAGGAATATCAGGAATATAATTATAAATGTTAATCCTTATTCCTAATGGAAAGTGGAGAGAAAGGGAAAAAAAAAAAAAAAAAAAGAAAATTATTCATTCGAAAATAAATAATGTCAATCGATAATATCAAGGAGTTATTATGACAAGGTAAAAAAAAAAAAAAAAGAAAAAAAATATATATATATATATAAAAGAAAAAGATGAAAAAAAAAAGAAGACAAGGAAACGACGATATTAAATGAAAAAAATTGTCATAATTATAATTGGATATTGTGATTCGTTGATGAAAGAGGTAAGGAATAAAAAAAAAAAAAAACAAAGAAGACGAAAAAAAGAACGTAGAAAAAAAAACGAAAAAAATAAATGCGTATCTATATATATATATATATAATCGTCACCTTTTTGATCGTTGAAATTTTATATTATTTTGTTTTTACACTCTTTTTGTGGAAGCAAGATTCCTTGATACTTCACTCCGTTCACTTCCAATCCGAGAACGAGAACGTTACTGACGCCTTTAAATTAAAAATTAAAACGGGAACGTTTAAAAATATCTATCTATGTATTAATTATTAAAATAAATTATTTCTATGTGTTAACTTAACGATTCAAAAAAAAAAAAAAAAAAAAAAGAGAAAGAAAAAGATAAAAAAAAAAAAACAGAGTAATACTTTTACCATAATTCTGTAATGGTTTTTTCGTTGTCGTTAGATTTGTATTTGAAAATGATTGATCCTGGCCAGCTACCGTCGATGACATCGTTGGAGAACTTTTTATGATAATATTTTTTTATTATTATTATTATTATTATTATTATTATTATTATTATTATTATTATTAATATTATTATTATTATTATTAATTAGAATCTATTATTAATTAAATATATATATACGTGTACTGTTTTTTTTTTATTTTTTTTTTATTTTTTTTTATTTCTTTTTTCTTATTTTTTTTTTCTTTTTTTTTTTGTAAATATATAATTAAATAACGTATGACGTTAATTACCCTTGTGTCTCCTCCTTTCCACGATTACTTTCCATAATTTATCTCAATGTAATAAATGTAATAATTATCAATATGTACGATTAATTATATTATTTAATTTTCGTATTTGTAATGTTATCAAATGCGAGGTTATTATTCTTTCTAATTATAATTAATACGATCAAGAGAAACTTACTTACGCGAATATGCTCGTTACCATTCTCGATATCCTTAAATAGTTCCCCTTCCAATTGTCGTACGACACACACCATTTTAAATACTTTTATCGATACTCATCAATATTCTAACATAATCGAAATCGATTAACACACTGTCGCCATTTATAATATCACGTGATTATTATTAAAAGAAAAGAAATAAAAAAAAATAAAAATAAAAGAAAAAAGAAACGTGATAATATATGTCTGTTTAGGTGGTTCAAAAATTTTGGTTTTTTTTTTTTTTATTTTTTTTTTATTTTTTTTTTGGAAAAAAACAAAGAAGGGGAAAAAATTTTATAATAATATAAATATAAAGTAGTAATATAAATATAAATATACAATAATATAAATATAATAATATAAATATAAAAAATTATAATAATTTTAATAAATTATGATAATTTTTAAAAGTTATTATAAAAATTATAATATTATAAATTATATAAATTATAAAAATTTTTATAAAAATTATAATGAAAAATTATTATAATTTATAAAAATTATATAATTTAAATAATTATAATTTATAAAAATTATATAATTTAAATAATTATAATAAATAAATTATAATAATTATAATAGCGATTAGCGTATGATAATGAAATTTTTTATCTTCTTTTCTTTTTTCCTTTTTCCTTTTTTTTTTTTCTTTTTTTCTTTTCTCTTTTGTGAACACCACCACGAAAATATTTTATACGATGTTTCACGACAATTCGAGAGCATGAATTTTTCTTTCATCGTAAAAAATCTAAAAGAAAAAATTTTCGATTTAAAATCGTGAATTTATTTTTTTTTCTTTATTGTAAAAAATCGTCAATGAATTGTAAAGAATCGATGTTTTTTTTGTCAATCAATCATTGATAATCGATATAAATTCTTTAATTTTAATAAAAATATAAAAAATTAGAATTACTTTGGATGTATTATGTAGAATTGAAAAGAAATTTCATAGGATTGCAGTGGAATGAGAGATGGTATTCTAAAAGTCCATCCCATAGATAACTTTGATACTCCCATAATCTTTATTATTTCACTGTTATCGTAAACACTGACGTAATAAGATTCTAATTTATATTGAGATTTAGAATTTATTGAATTGGGAACAAAGAAAAGAAAGTAAAAATATATCATTTCATTATGTTAATAATTAACTTTATGGGATTTTAAACTACGTCAATAATATGATGTTTAAATTCATTACACACACACACACACACACAGATATATACACACACACACACTCTCTCTTTCATTCATTCTTGATTCATTTTATTAATTGTTTACGTAATTATAGTCATCTGATTTAATTAGTATATGACTTTCTTTGGAAGTAAAACGATAGAGGCGAATATATTATTTTAGAAAATTCGTTTATTTTCATTTTGATCAATTAAAATATGCATTCCATGACTTCAATAGAATATTATTTTTTCAGCTCTACAAGTACACCTGATAACGTGATCGTTTAGGGTGGTCAACAATAGTAAGCGATCATGCTGGTTAATATAGTTTCAGATAACAGACACCTAAGGTTAAAGTGTTATTTGAAGCTGTTGCCAGGTCGATTATATGCTATGTCAGTTACATTACCATTCCTATCATACGTATTATTTTATTTATTATCATTTGATATTACATTAATAATGACATCTTGATAATGTATATTAACGAAATAATGATTATTATTATTTTATTTAATTACTTTTATATTGATATTAATTTTCAATTATAATTATTTTTAATTATAAATACTTCAGTTATAATTGTTTAGTATATTAAAAAAATTTTTCAATTTATATATATATATATATATATATATAATAATTACATTAGAAAATAAGAATTTTTTAATTATATCGAGATTGAATTAAAAAATTAAAATTTTCTATATATAATTAATATATTAATATATAAAATTTTCAATATATATTAATATATATATAATTAAAAAAATATATATATATAAATATATATATATTTAAATATATTTAAATTTATATATATATATATATTTATTTATAATATATATATATATATATAAATATAGATATATATATATATATATATAAATATATATAATATATATATATATAAATAAAAAATTAAAGTTTTATTTATTAACAATATTATTAGAAAGTTCATAAAAATTGTAGGAATTAAAAAAAAAGGAAATAATATAAAAATTATAAGGAGAAATTAATTGAATAATTAAAATTTTCTATTTATATTTAAATCGTGTATATTGAAATTAGAATTATTTTATATATATATATATATATATATATATATATAATAATTAGTATTATTTCTTATCGATATTAATACAAAAAATTATAATAAAAATTGGTAATAGAAAAATTATTATCTTTTTATTTAGACATAAATAATACATATATATAATTTATTTTAATATAATTAATATATATATATAAATATATATATAATTTAATTAGACATAAATAATATATATATATATATATATATATATATATATATATATACAAAATTACATTTTGAATTTAAATTTAAATGTTGCATTAATAAACAAATATATATATATATATTTTTTTTGTTTTCTTTTCTTTTTTATTATCATATAAAAAAAGAGTAAAAAAAATTCGTAAAGATCTGATTATATTCCAAAGATTTAAAATTCGAACGCATTTAGTAACCCATAGTTATTTCGTTATTTTGCCGATAGGAGCGCTCAAAGTCACTATATTATTGACTTCATTTGAGATTCTACGAACAGTTCAGTTTTGTGTTTCTTACCGGTATTACGGACGTCTCATTAACGCGGGATAGAACACTGAGGTAAGAATTATCCATTTGTTTAATTTTATTAATCGTTAAATACATAAAATAGTTTAACATTTTCATATAAATCTTTATAACGTGATACAATTAGATTAGATCTAACTTTGATTAGGTTAAAATTATTAACGTTAATTTTGGAAGATAAATATAGGGGAAAAAAAAAATAGAGAATATCAAACTGCTAAGCTTTCATAAACTGTCACTTTGAAACGATTGGCGCTTTAATCTAAAACGACCATATATATATATATATAACTGCGATATTTTTAAGTTAATTTTGTGTGATTTTCAATAAAAAAAAAAAGAAAATATTATTTATCACTATATTGTATAACGGATAATAAAAATCTTTTCAACAATTTCTAGGACAAATTATCATCATGGATTTGAAAAATTTTTGTCGAAAGTTACCAAAGATCGTAAGTATATTATTTGTATATTTGAATATGTACGTACGTTACATTGCTTTTGATAGTTCATAATTCTGTCTCTTCGTATCTTTTTCTTTCTTTCTTTTCTTTTTTTTTTTTTTTTCTTTTTTTTTATACTCTCTTTTACAGGAATTACATGCCCATTTAAGCGGTTCTCTCACTTTACCGACATTGAAAAAGATTTATCTAATGACAAATACAGAGATTATGCCAAATGCACAGTTTATGTCCTTTGAGAAATACGTACAACAACAGACGGCGAAAAATTTGAAAGAGTACGTATTAATTATTAATTTTGTCATCTCCGTATTACACACACATGTATATAATATATATATTGTGTATCAATAAATTATTTACCTAATAATATTTACTTAATATTATCGTAGATAATATTAATTTGAAGAAAATGATAAAAGTCAGAAAAGATAAGGAATAATGTTTTCTTCTTCCTTGTTGTTTTTTTGTTTGTTTGTTTGTTTTTTTCTCTTATTATTTGTTTGGTTTTTTTTTCTTTTTTTTTTTTTTTTCTTCCGTTTCACCCTCTTCGCTGTCGTTTCGCTTTTGTCGTTTTGTTGTCTTTTTCTTCTTCTTTTTTTTTTGTTTCTTCTTTTTTTTTTGTTTCTTCTTCTTTTTTTTTTTTCTTTTTTTTTTTTTACAGATGTTTCAAATTATTCCACGTAATACATTCGTTAACAGTTTCCCCTCAAGCCATTTATATTGCCACATGTGACGTAATAAGGGAATTCATGGAGGACAATGTTATTTATTTGGAATTAAGAAGTACACCACGGGATGTAGAAGGAAGAATGACGAAGAAAGAATATATCGAAGCTATGATAAATGCCATATGGTAAGGAAAAAAAAAAAAAGCAAAAAAAAAAAAATAAATAAAGGAAAAAAAATTATAATAATAATAATGATGACTATAATAATGATAATAATGATAACAATGATAATAATAATGATAATATTAATGATAATAATAATGATAATAAGATAGACAATTTTTTAAATCATAGAAAAAAAAATTGTATAATATATATATATATATATTTTTTTTTTATTTAATTTAATTTAATTTTATTTTACTTTATTTTATTTAATTTTATTTTATTTTGTTTTGTTTTTTTTTTCTTTTTTTCTTTTTTTTTCTCTTTTTGTTTTAATATTTTTCTTTTTTCGTTTTAGTGTATCTAAAAAGACTTATCCTAATATAATCGTTAAATTATTAATATCAGTTGATCGGGCTCAAGGTTGCGAGAATGCCAAAGAAAATTGTCGCTTAGCAATACATTATGCGAAGCAATATCCAGATATAGTAAAGGGAGTTGATTTTGGTGGAGATCCGGTTAAAGGAAAATTGCATTACAAACCTTTATATGAAGCGCGACAAAATGGTTTAAAAGTCGTAGTACATGCTGCGGAGGTATATATATTTATATATATATATATATTTAATTCTATATACACAATTATTTATTAATAGATATATGATTATATATATATATATATATATATGTATATATTTATATATATATTTATAACGATAATTTATAAATATACATATGTATGTATACGAATTTGTATATTATATAATTTATATATATATATATATATATTTTTTTTAATTTATATTAATTTTTATAAATTTCATGCATATATATTTTATATATACATATAAATTTATAATTTATATATATATATAATATAATATAATATAATGTATAAATAGATATCTTAATATTTGTATACATATATATATATATATACATATAAATTTATAATTAGTATATATATATATATATATATACATATAAATTTATAATTAGTATATATATATATATATATATATACATATAAATTTATAATTAGTATATATATATATATATATATATATATATATACATATAAATTTATAATTAGTATATATATATATATATACATATAAATTTATAATTAGTATATATATATATATACATATAAATTTATAATTAGTATATATATATATATATAATATAATATAGTATATAAATAGATATCTATCTGTATGTATGTATATATATACATATAAATAGATATCTATATGTATATATATATACATATAAATTTATAATTAGTATATATATATATATATATAATATAATATAGTATATAAATAGATATCTTAATATATGTCCGTGTAAATAGATTCCTAATAAAAGCGAGACATTAGAAGTACTTGAACTTCGTCCAGATAGACTGGGTCATGGTACTTGTATACATCCTAACCTTGGAGGTTCAGTTGCCGCATTTGATTATTTATGTAAAGCACAAATTCCTGTAGGTAAGTAATATAAGATTGTTTGACAGAGAACAGAGAAAAAAAAACCATTTAAAAACATTTTTTTTTTCCTTTTTTTTTTCTACCTAATAGAATTGTGTTTGACCTCAAATATTAAATGTGGAACCGTACGTTCATATGAAGATCATCAATTCAAATATTTGTATCAAACTGGGCATCCCATTTGTATCTGTGTAAGTATAATATTTATATTCAATCGTTTCAATTGAAATTAATTTTTAATAATAATCTTTTAAATATACACACACATACACATATACATTCATACGTGTAAATTAATTAATATATAAATCTAATTATATAAATCTAATATATATATATATATATATATATATATATATATATATATATATATAATTTAATTGATTTTCAAAAATATTTTCAACAATATTTTTCCTATGAATAATTTATTATTTATTTAATATATTATCTTTAAAAAATCAATCTTCAAATCATTTCGATTGATTCGCATTCTTCTCATATATTTCTACTTTTAAAAATAACTTTTCGAACAATTACATTTACATTATTATTTATTTATTTATTTATTTTTATTCGTAATAGTGATTTTTTTTTTTTTTTTTAATAGTATCATTTATTTAAGATTTATGTCGAAATTGCTTGTAATTTTCTTTTCTTCTTTTCTTTTTTGTTTTTTTTTTTCACTCGAATTCCTTTCTAAATATAAATCGTTTACGTATCCCCCCTTTCTTTTTTTTTTTTTTTTTTTTTTTTTTTTTTACAGACGGATGACAAAGGAATGTACAACACGACATTATCCAAAGAATTTGAAATTATTACTAATACATTCGATCTTAAAAAAGGGGATCTCGTTAATATTTGCAGATCATCGATAGAGTCCTCGTTCGCCAGCACTAATGAGAAATTAAGGTTATTTTCCATTTTAAACGATTTCGATAAAAAGGGAAAAACGTTAAGTAAACATCCTTGATTAAAAGGAAATTAAATTTTATTTCATACATTTTCACGAAGTAATGTGATCATATAATAATGTCCAATATTATTATCATCAAATGGATTGATCATTATGAATTCTAAATGTAATAAATTTGTCGTTCATACGAGATCGAAATGATAATGAAAAGAGTAAGAAGAAGAAGAAGAAGGAAAGAAAAGAAAAGAAAAGAAAAACAAAAATGAAAAGTAAAAAAGGAAGAACCTATCAACTGAACACTTTTGAAATAATGTTATAAGCAATAAAAGAAAAATAAATTTCTTTCGCTCCTAAACATTGTATCATAAACTAATGAGAATCATTTGATTCTTTTTCTTTTTTCTTTTCTCTCTTTTTTTTTTTTTTTTTTTTACTTTTTCTTTTCTTTTCTTTTCTTTTCTTTTTTTTTTCTTTTCTTTTCTTTTCTTTTCGCATTTCAATCATGATTACGACTTCGTGAAGATAAAGAAAAAAAAAAAAAAAAAAAAAAGAATACATTAAAACGAACTCTTCGAGGGAAACAAAGTTAAATGATACAAAGTTAACAAAGATTTATTATATTAAATAGGGAAAAGTCAAGTGTACCTGAAAAAAATAAGAAAACTTTAAATTTAATCTTTTTTTTTCTTTCTCTCTTTTTTTTTTGTTTCTTTTTTTTTCTTTTTCTTTATTTTTATCTTTATTTCCTGAAATGAAGGTAAAAGAAAGGAAAGGAAAAACAAAAAAAAAAAGAAGAACAAAGAAAAAACACCAAAAAAAAATAAATAAATAAATAAATGGACAAGTAAAATTGAACGGGAAAAAAAATCGAGAGAAAGTTAATGAGAACGACAAAGAAAGAAAGAAAGAAAAAAGAAATGGAAAAAGAAAAAAAATTAAATGAAAATAAAACGAAGAAACGAACGAACGAAAGAAAATAAGAAAGATGGACGAGTCGAAGGACAATGGAATGGGACTTTTTTCTTTTTTTTTTTTTTTTTAAATCGCTTCGATATATTTGATCTTTTTTATATTTTAATATTTTTCTTTTTTTTTTTTTTCTTCTTTCTTTTCTCTTCTCTGTTTTTTTTTTAACTAATGAAGACAATAAAAAAAAAAAAAAAAAAAAGAAAAAAAAATATAACATACATAATGATCATTTGATCTATAAATGAATAATAAACGAAGCCTCAGGTCGATCAAAATACTTGGTAAATAATAAATGATCGAGCGAGATTAGAGATAACATATTGATTAATATTAATTGAAGTTATTAAAAAAATATTCATGGTAAGATTAAACAATCGGATATATTATCAGAATGATATTTAACAGACCTTTTTTTTCTTTTTTTTTTTTTTTCTTCTTTTTTTCTTTGTGCGAATTTACATAGATATAAGAATCAATGGTCCGACGTTTAATTATTTTTTTATATGAGACAACGTTAAATATCATATTATCAGCTGATAAATATTTTCTTTTGGAGTTTCAGTAAATGTCGTAGAAAAATTATACGCATATGCAAACATATATATATATATATATATGGATGTGTTTGAAAAAAAAAAAAGAGAGACAGAGAGAGAGAGATAGAGAGAGAGAGAGAGAGAGAGAGAGAGAGAGAGAGAGAGAGAGAGAGAGAGAGAGAGAGAGAGAGAGAGAGAGAGAGAGATTAGAATTATATGAAATAATGGTTTAAATTCAATGGACAGACAGACGAATGTAATTTATTATTTCAATATTAAGTGCACGATCGAAGGTCATTAATTTTGAATTATTTACTTCTATAAAAATCAATAAAAATATAGTTATTCATTTATGAATTTGATTGAAGATATAAACTCACATAAACGCAATGCTTTTGATCAGAATATATATATATATATATATATATATATATATATATATAATATTTAACAGCGAGGTGACCTTGTAAATGATTCTATATATAAAAGGAATATTATTATTAATGTTTTCCTTGTATCCATATTTGTATAAATATATATATATAAATATATATATATATATATATAAATATACATTTGCATATTTATATATTTCTTTATATCAATGTAATTATATAAATATATATTGTATATATATATATATCATATATCATATATATGATATATATATATATCATATATATATCATATATATATATGATATATATATATATATATATATATATCATATATTATATATACGTATAGATATCAGAAAACTTAATATCGCAGATTCCTATAGTAATAATAATATATAGCTGAATAGATAATTTTCTAATATTAAAATCTAATATCTGATACTAGTAATATAATAAATATACTCGTCCTATATATATATATATGTATATATTTAGTTTTTTATATTCTCTCTTTTTATTTTATTTTATTTTCTTCTTTTTTCTCTTTTTTTCTTTTTTCCACACTCGACAAATTGTTCCACAAGTTGATTTTATCGTAAGATCTCACAATGACTTTGTGAATAATTAAAGATGAAAAGAAAAAAGGAAAGAAAATAAAAAAAAAAAAAGAAGGAAAAAAAGATAAAAAGGAAATGTCGCGAAAAATATTCATTCTCATCTTTCTAAATCTCTCTTCACTAAACAATTTTCTATCTTCTTTTATTCTTCTTGCTCTCGTTTCTATTCTGATTCGTTCTCTTTATTCTCTTTTTTCAATTTTTTTTTTCTTTCTTTTTTTTTTTTCTCTCTCGAACGATCAAAGAATTTTTCTTAAACATTTTACAATTTTATATAAAATTTATTCGCACAACAAATTTTTCTTCCACTTTCATCTTCCCCCATCCCCCATGGGAAGGTGGTGGGGGAGCTCTTTCAACTTTCACTTTTAAGCTCATCATTTTGTTAACAATCTTTATTATTTTTTTCTTTTTCTTTTTATTTTTTTCTGCTTTAAATTTCTTCCTCCTCTCTCGTTTCGCCATCGGTCACAGAATTTTTATCGAGTAAGGATCAGAATTTGTGAATCATTAAATTTTGACATTATTAACGTCACAATTGTACGTTCAATTGTATTTTGTCGTTGACATCGATGATGTCATTAGAATGAAAACAAAAAGGAAAAGTGTGCATTCGAAAGGTATGGTTGATCGATTGAAGGATAAAAGATAAAAAAAAAATTATGGAAAGATCGAAAGATCAAAAAGAAAGAGTGGGGGAGAGGAAAATGAACCAGGAAAGAAAAGAGGGAAAAAATAATTAAAAAATAACAAAAAAAAAAAAGAGAAAGGAAAGAGAAGACATAGTACAAATTATAAAAGTGAGACAAAAGAAAAAAAAAATATAACTATAATAAAATTGCGATTGCTCATTCATTGAACGTATTAATGACTAATATAATATAATATATCTTCTCTTCAGTGTAAAGAATTTGGTAAATAAAAAGGGAGAGGTGAGGTGGGTGGGGGATGGGGTGCGGGGAAGGGATGACAATAATGATAAAAGAAAATGAAATAAAAGGAAAAGTGAAAAGAAATGGAAATGGTCGACATGTGTTCATGTTTTTCCATCTTTTCTTTTCTGCTCTTTCCAATTTTTTTCTTTTCTTTTTTCTGTTTTTTATCTTCCCCCCCCTTTTTTTTTATTTTTTTTTATCAGTTCGTCTCACTCTCAGTTCCGATATTAATTAATTGCGGGATTAATTATGGGATTTCGTCGAAGATATGTTAAGATCGATCGCATTTTTATATTTCCATTTTTTTTTTTTTTATATATATGTATATATATATATATATATATATAAATACATATATATATATAGATATATATAAATAATCTCTTTTATTTCATCTCTATTCTCATTTATTTCCATTGTGAATTTCCATTAATGCAATCATCGTGATTATGATCTCGATGTATTGATTTTTTTTTCTTTGCTACGCAAAAAGAATAAAAAATAAAAAATTATAAATTAAAAAAAAAAAAAAAAAAAAGAAGAAGAAGAAAGGAAAAAGTATAACATTTTAATCGTCAGATCAAATAGAGAATATATATATTTTCCAAAGGACAATTGAAAATTACATTGGTATCTGTTAATTGATTTTTCGTAAAAATTTGATTTGATCACATTGTACGTGCGACGATTAGAATTGAAAAATTTTCTATCAATTTTGAATAAAATTGAATTGAATTATAAATTGTGCTACATAAAAGAATATTAAAACTTTATAGATAAATTCAAAGTCAATTATTAATGAAAATAGAAAGGGAATTGAATTCGTGAATCATAAATCAAAAAAGGAAAAAAGACAACAATAAACAAACAAACAAAAAATATTGAAATATGAAAAGCAATTCGAACAAAAAAAAACAAAAACAAAAAACAAAAAAGAATGTACAACAATCTAATTTAAAATCAATGGTGTCATTAATCCTATGGGGGAAAAAGTTCGTCGTTATCTGAAATCATCTGAAATGTACGATCGACTTATTGCGATCCAAATACGTTGATTAGAATTGAATGGATCATTGATGAAATTTGGCTTAAAAAAGAACAAAAAAAATTTTTAAAACGAAAAAAGATATAACAAAGTAAAAAATTAAAAAAAAAAAAAAAGAAATGAAAACGGACGAATTTTATATATATATATATATATATATATATATATATATATAAAAAATTCGTATATATATTGTAATTTTATTATTTTTTTCGAGGTCATGCACATGATCGATTAGAAATAGATAAAACATTTATTTGGCGTAAGTGTATATTTGATTACGATCGATATATCTGTCCACATAGATTAGATTTTTATTTCTAACATTTTTCTAATCATTGATGTTAAGAAAAAAAAAATCATCAAAAATTACGGGGAAAGGGGAGTGTATAGCTGACCAAAAGAACAAGGACTATTATTAAATTTTTATATATACATATGTACACATATATACACACACACATATATATATATATATGTATATGTATGTATGTATGTATGTATGTATGTGTGTATGTATTTGTGCATATGTATATATATATATGTATATGTGTACACATACATGTTGTATCTATTTTTATGTAGACATGTGTTTTCTTTTATGCGATTAAATTATTCACGATTATATGAAAAAATGTAAAAATCCAGAAAGCGATCATTGTTTATTGAAATTAGGATAATTTTTTAATAGTAATATTATTATTATTAATATTATTTTTTCTCTTATATTAATATCTCTTTATAATTGATCATTGATTTAAATATTTATGATATACTTTCTGGATATAAATATATGTGTGTATGTGTATATATACATATACATATACATATATATATATACACATTTAGTATGACACATGTATTATATTAATTTATCTATTAATGTATTTATATTGATCTATTTAATTTATATACCAGCGTATCTTGATGTGATATTATCTAAATTATTTCTAATAATAATTTGATAATTATGATCGTTGTAATAATTATGCGCCGAACGAATAGGATTAAAAAAACGAAAAAAATAAAAACAGAAAAAAAAAACAAAAAAAGAACAAGAACATAAAATAAATATAAGAAAGGAAAGAGAAAAGGGGTAAATGAAAAAAAAAAATAATAATAATAAATAAATAAATAAATAAAATACAATCAAAACGAAGATAAATGTAAACGAATGATTAAGAAAAATTTCATACAAGCGATGTTTATTCCTGGAGAATATAATGTAACAAAAGATTTCAATACATACGCACACCAACATGAATTAATTGTTGAAATTATTATTATAAATTTATAAAAAAAAAGAAGAAGTTTTAATACAAAGATAATTTATATTATATATATATATATATATATATATATATATACATATATATGTTATACAAAGCTAAATGAAATATTACGTATAAATATATTGTGTAAAATATTATTAGTTAAAATTTACAAAATTCGATAAAAATGAGAATAATTTTTAATTATAGTTATTGCATGACGATATTTGAATTTAACCTGTATATATATATATACGTGAATTTTATAAGATATTATTGTTTTATATAAAATTTATTAATGTGAAATAAACTCAATAAGGTTAAAGGTAACTCAATTAAAAATAAGAAATATATATATATATATATATATATATTTATATATATTTATATATTCATATATATATATACAATATTTATGTATAATATATATATATATTATATATATAAATAATATGTGGATATATATGAATATATAAATATATTATTTTTCGGATATATATATACATGTATATGTAATATTATTATGATTATAAGGTGTATATTATTCACATATTATTGTGATATTTACATTATTATAATTCTTTTTGTTTTTTTTTTTTTTTTTTTTATTATTACATATATGTCAATATTTATATTATTATTAATCGCATTAATCTTCATCATTATCGTTCATTGATCGATGTCGTTGATGTCTCGGTCAAATTGTTTTTTGCAAATAGGACACCTTGGTAAGTTACACCATGTAATTCAAGACAAACAAATATGGTCTCTTTTGCGTCTCCTGTGAGGGCGAAAAAAAAATCAAGAAATACGAAAAAATTATTTCTTTTTTTCTTTTCTTCTTTTTTTTTTCTTTTTTTTCTTTCTTTTTTTTTATTGTATCTTTATTTTTCTTTGTTTTCTTTTCTGTTTTTTTTTTTTTCCTTACTTTATACAAATTCGAAAGAAAAACGTTTCCTTTTCATATTTTAAATTAAAAACTTTATCTTTCGAATTGAAAATCAATAAGATCAATTAATTAATAAATTAATGAAGTCGAAGTTTTATTCGATTGAATTAATGAAACAATAATTGACTGTAAGAAAAAGGAAAAAGAAAAAAAGAAGATGAAAAAAGAACAAGAGAAACATTCGATGGAAAATAAAAAAAAAAAAAATTTTTTTTTGAAAAAATTTGAAACGATTTGAACGATTCAAATGATAAAAAAAGAAAACGAAAAAAATGAAGAAAATAAGATAGATAATTGGAAAAGGAGGAAGAAATAAGAAAAAAAAAATAAGTATAAGAGCAGGATGATGAATGAAAAAAAAAAAAGAAAAGAAAGAAAAAAAGAATAATAATAAAATAAAATAAAAGTTCTAAAAAAATGAAGAAAGAAAAAAAAGAAAAACAAACAAAGGAGCAAATGACAATAGAGAAGAAAAAAATAAAATGAAAATAAGTACATGCCTCGACTGATTATATTGATGCAAGTTGAGGTTGATGTTGTAAGACTTTGTTCGGTAGTAGAGCTATTTTCGTCAAATGGTCTTTTAAGGGATGATTTTAATTTAACATTCTTATTAATCGATGGAATACCACTGTTGTTAGATGACAATAAGTATTCAGATGACGATGATGATCTAAATTAAGAAAAAAAAAAAAATATATATATATATACCTCTCTATAAAAAAAAAAAAAAGAAAATAAAAAAGAAACGAACAAACAACAAAGAGAAAAAGAAAATTATTTAATTTCTTATCGAACGTTTTGAGTTTTGGAAATTAAAAATAAAAAATAAATAAGGGAGTAATGAAGGAAGAAATTAAAGAAAAAAAAAAAAAAAAAAAAAAAACAAAGTCAAAGAAAGTGAACATAAACAAAAGTAAATAATAAAAAATAAATGAAAAGAAGAAAGAAAAAAGAAAAGAAAAAAAGGAAATAAATATAATAATCGTTCTCTCACTTAAGATTTATAGCCTTTGTTTGTTCCTCCGAATTGTTTCGTTGTTTTATTGATCTCAATTTTAATCGGCCCTTTGACGTTTGTAATGTCGACGATGTCTCATTTCCTGTTGAAGAATGATTATTATTGTCATTATTAGAATTAATAAATTTTAATCATTAATAAATATTGGGATTCGTACGTAAATCATCGGACATTTTTGTTACAGATTGTCCAGAAATTTCTGTTATATTCGATATTTGCGATGCTACTTTAACATTTTTATATTTTTTTTTTTTAGTTATTATCGATAGATATTCGTCTATGATTGTTTCAATATCAGGGAGTTCTGTAAAGGAATTGTAATTTTGTCCTTAATTAAATGATATCAATACGGATAATAAAAAAAAATGTATGACGTTAATTGATTTTTTTTTTTTTTTTTGTTCCACTTCGACAAATATTGAATGAACGATCAAAGAGATCATTTGCAAAATGATATAAAAGTTATATAAATATTGGGATATATAGATTTATTTTTGACATAATAAATATTTGAATTTGTTCTTTGATGATCTCTAATCAATATATTCGAATTATTCGATATAAGTTCAGTTTAATATCGTCCGATATAATGTGAATAAAGCAATGATATTATATAAAATCAAAAGCAATTATTAAAATTATACAAATTTATTACTAATCGAAATTTGATCATTGATAAAGATCAAGTGCGATCTTTTTTTTTTCTTATTTTTTTTTTTTTTTGAATATCCACTTAAATTATTTCTTTGGCTTACTTGAATTCGATTCTTGCATTAGATGATTAGAATGATTAGATAATTGTTTATGTGGCGATTGTCTCGATAGCTCTGCCAAAAAAGATGTAGGTGATGATGGTTCTTTTGGTTCCTGTTCTAATAATTCCTCTATGATTGATTTCATTGGATCCATGTTTTCATCGGACTTATTATTCTTTCGAAGATCATTATCGATTATCGCGAAGAGTTGAACTTTGTTCGATAATTTGAACCTATGGCATTCATAGTCGTATAGATATTTAATGTACCTGTAATATTACATGTATATATTAATTTCTTATTATTATTATTATTATTATTATTTTTATTTTTCTTTTATTTTCTTTTTTTTTTTCTTTTTCTTTTTTGTAGTATCATTACAAATATTAGATTATAGGCAAGATCAATCTAAATAAATTAATTTATGTACGATCTAACAGAAAGAGAATAAAAGGATATATCAGTGATAATAATTTATCTTTGTGATCGATTAATAATATTATATATAATATATAATATTATATATAATATTATATAAAAAAAATAGAATTTTTCCTTTTCTAAGCTTATCTTATATTAGATTTTTAATTTTGAACGAGAAGTAATAAAAAAAAGAAAAAAAAAAATAACAAATAGCAATTAGGAAAAAGCGTATAGTCAAAAGAGAGATACAAAGATATATAAATAGCAAGAGATTGAACAGGGTGAGAATCATGAAACATGAAGCATGAAACATTGATGCATGAAGCGTGAAACGTGAGGCATGAAGCATGAGGCGTGAGGCATGAAGCATGAGGCGTGAGGCGTGAAGTGTGAAGCATGAAGCGTGAAACGTGAAACGAAGAGCGAGACGATATATATGAGGATATAAAGGGAGATTAAACACTTGCACCGACATTACGTGCTATATACCTTACGTCACCAATATATGAACAATATGTATAATATATAATATATAATATATAATATATAATATATAATATGTTCGATAATCATACATATTTTATATATATATATATATATATATATATATATATATATGTATATACATTACATATTATTATATAAAAATTAACATAATATATATATTTAAAAAAAAAAAAAAACTGATCAAAAAAAGACTGCGAAGATGTGAAAAATTAAGTAGCAATTAAAAAACAAACGATTAATTAGCTAAAGAAAAATAATGTTAATGACAATTGTCCGATTGCATTTAATTATAAATGAATTATTTTTAATACCTACGTAGCTGCATAATTTTATGTTATTATCTGTAAAGTATCATAACTTTTTTTCTTTTTTTTTTTTTAATAGTAAAATACAAAAAATCGGGCAAAAAAAAATTTTCGAAAAAGTCCGCAAACGAAAAACATTAAAAAATCTATTCCGTTTCTCTTGTTATTCAAGTCGAACTTGACTTTGAAATCGTCAATTTCAAAAAATTCAATTCGTCTTACGTCTCGATCAATAAATTGTATAGTTTTATAATTTGCGATGGTGATTGAGAATTTGAAAAATTCTTCCAATACAATATATCATTAAATTTGAAATTGATTAAATTGATTAAAAAAAAAAAAAAAAAAAAAAAAAAAAAAACAAACGAAAAGAAAAAAAAGAAAAAAAAAATTACAGAAAAAAAGAAAGAAATTCAATGGTCTCTCTCTCTCTCTCTCTCTCTCTCTGTCTCTCTCTTTCTCTCTCTTTCTCTTTTATACTTACTGGTTGCGTAAAGTTAAAGCATAGTTATGTGATTTAGTATGCAGATTGAGTTCCTTTATGATATTCATCCAACGTTTTTTCTTTATTACCTGAACCAAACCGCCACGTTTTATCACTTGTTGAAATAAATGATAAAGATCCAATATCGAATTGGCTATGATCGGCATCTGATTGATCGGTGTTCCTAAAGGAGGGAGAATGAGGATGGAAGAAAGAAAAAACAAAATAAATAAATAAATAAATAAATAAATAAATAAATAAATAAATAAATAAATAAATATGATTAGAAAAAATGATTTACCGATAATGATTTAATTGTAACGAATTGAAAACGAATATCGATGTGACTTTTTTTTTTCGTTAAAACTTATCGATCGTTTTTATAATCTGACGATTAAATTTTGTTCTTTGAGAGAAATACGAAAAAAAAACAAAAAAACAAAAAAACAAAAAAACAAATGAAAAAAGAAAAAAGAAAAATTCTTACGATTTTTATACGAAACGAGACACATTCTATCTTTTTTTTTTTTTTTTTTTTTTTTTTTGTATAATCTGATATATATCAATTATATCTTTATATTTCAAACAAATAAATAAATAAATAAATAAAAAATTATATATATATATATATCTTTATATTTTTTGCAATAAAACAAATATATATGAGGTGTTTGAAAATTATTAATGAAATAAGATATATATTTTGTTTATTTGTTTATATTTATACTTTTCCATATTGTTTTCTATTATACGATAAATAAATGGAGATATTATCATATAATACTTACCGCGTTTGGCCATGAAATTGAATAGATCGGTAAAAAATTGTTTGCGAATTGGATCATCGTTGAAGCTACACAGTTGTCTCTAAAAATGAGAAAAACAAGGATAAAAAGTGTAAAACAATAATTATGATTAGAACTTTTTATATAATTATAATTACATAATAATGATAATAGTTTTTTACAAATTATTAATTGTTAAATTGTCAAAATGACAATAGCGAATGATCAAGATCATGATGATGATCGAAAGAGAAAAAGAAAGACAGAGAGAGAGAGAGAGAAAGAGAGAGAGAGAGAGAGAGAGAGAGAGAGAGAGAGAGAGAGAGAGAGAAATAGCAGTAAATATTTCAAAAAGATAATTCATTTTTATTTAAATTTTACTCATCGTTTTTGGAAAATCTTTGGACTACTATGACCTTGGAAAACTCAAAGTTATATCGAAAAAAAAGAAAAAAACAAAAAAAATAGTAAATTTTATGTGAACGTTAGATATGAATCTAAAAATGTGCATCATCGTTTTCGGTTAAATAGCTTTTAAAGTTTTTCGTTACTAAGCGAAAAATATTTGAAAGCGTTCGACAGTAGGTAGGGAAAAAGAGAAAAGAACAAAATAAAAAGGAAAACAGAAAGAGACAGAAAGAGACAGAGAGAGAGAGAGAGAGAGAGAAAGAGAGAGGGAGAGAGGGAGAGAGAAAGAGAAAGGGAGAGGGAGAGAGAGAGAAAGAGAGAGAGAGAAAATTGCCATTCGTTCCGAAAGATTATCGGCAGGATCTACGTTGTCGAAACCTTCGAAGACTTTTCAAGGACATTAAAAATTTTCCAAGAAAGCCTTTTCGAACTACCTGAAACGATTAATTGCAAACAATACGATGTTTCTAAGTCCAAATTCCAACATTCATTCTGAACATACACTCATATTATAAAGGAAATAATATTATTTTTAAAACGACTATATATTTATTTCTTTTTTTTCTACTCATCTTTTTCTATTTTCATTTATTTTTCCTTATTTAATTTTTCTAAACACATCCAAGTGTTCCGTATTATTAATTATGAATATTAAATCGATCGATATTATATTGATTTATTATCATTTTGCAACATTCTTTTTCTTTTCTTTTCTTTTCTTTTCTTTTATTTATTTTTTTTTTTCATTTTATTTTGCTATCTTTCACATACACAAACGCACACAAACGCACATACACACGTATATATGTATTTTTTTATTATTATTATTATTATTATTATTATTATTATTATTATTATTTTATTTATCTAATTTTATTATTATTATTATTATTATTATTATTATTATTATTATTATTTTATTTATCTAATTATTATTTATCTAATCATTCTCATTGATTATTTTTACATATAAAAAATGGAAGATAATTCATTTAACGGATTGTCTATGTTTCATTTAAAAAAAAAAAAAAAAAAAAAAAAAAAAAAAAGGAAAGAAAAAAAAATTTATCAGAAAGAAAGAGAGAGAGAAAAAGAGAGAGACCACCATCTGTCAACCATATGATCATCTCTCTCTCTCTTTTTCTCTCTTTCTCTCTCTCTTTCTCTCTCTCTCTCTCTCTCTCTCTCTCTCTCTCTCTCTCTCTCTCTCTCTCTCTCTTTCCTTCTTGTAGTTTTGATATCTTTTTCTTTTATATCAAATCTATACATTAACTAATTGTACAAATTCAATGCCATATTACTCATCATTATACTAATACCGTCATCATTATTATCATTGTTATCATTGTTGTATCGTTTAGAAATAAAAAGAAAAAGAAAAAAGAAAACAAAGAAAAAGGAAAATATCACAATTTCAGCCAAATAATTTAATGTCTCAAAATATTGTTCAAATATTTATTTATTTATTTATTTGGCGTTTAAAATTGTTCAATCGAACGATCAACACTGATACTTCTTTTTCTTTTTTTTTTTTTTTTTTTTTTTCTTTCTTTTTTTGTTTTCTTGTACTCGAATCAATCGTTACTATATATATATATATATATATATATATATATTCACGAACATAATAATTTTTTTCCATTATACACCAAGTATATAATGTAATATAAGTAAAATAATGTGCGTCGACGTTTGAAATTGAAATATTATTATAATAAGTATAATATTTCGTTCGATTTTTAATAATTAATATTAATCAATAATAATTAATATTTTGATTACGTTCGTTTCTAGGTGAGATAATAAATTAATAATATAATTATTTACTTTGAACGTTATTCATTGGCCATTAAACACATAATATGCAAACAAATACAAACACACACACACACACACACACACACACACACACACATGTATATCTATAAAGAATATATCATAAAGAATGGAATGAAAGTGAAAGGTGAATATGGGGTGAGCTCGTGCCAAGTCCATTATTTCCATGGAGTCTTTTTTTCAACGAAAGAGAGAGATAGAAAGAGAGAGAGAAAGAGAGAGAGAGAAAACCCATCGAGCGAGGGACGACGACCACCGTTATAGTGGTGGTAACTACCCTATAAGTCTCGCTTAATGTCACCCTTGGTCGCCCTTTCTCTTACTATTTTTCCAAATTGAGAAGAGGGTTCTCTACGATGACTACCATTGGATTTCTAAACCAATTGAATGCTAAACATAAAATGTCCCACTTGACTTAGGATCTAACACTAAGAAACAAACTGTTTGAGAGCGAGAGAGAGAGAGAGAGAGAGAGAGTAAAATTTCTCTATCTTTTTTCTTTCTTTCTTTCTTTCTTTTTATCTTTCTTTCCTTTCTTTTCTCTTTTTTTTTCTTTTCTTTTCTTTTTGTTTTTTTTTCTTTTTTTTTTTTGTTTTTTCTTTTTTTTGTTTTCCTCTCGAAAATCCTTGAAAGAGATTCACATTCCTCTCTAAGATCCTCGTTATATTCTTCGTCCTTGTTCCTCATTTTAAAACGTACGGATATTAATTTTATATAATATCGTTTTTAGTATACAATGGATATTATTTATTTTATTTATAAATTACTTATTATTTATTTATATTGTTTATATTATGATTAATATTGTTTGTATTGATTCGTATTATTTATATACTTATTTATGTTTATTTATTTTTATTATTTAAAAAAAAAAAAAAAAAAAAAGATGTATTAATATACGATTTAACGTTAATGTTGATTTTGACATTTAATAAATATTGTTTCTTTTTCCTTTTTTTCTTTTGTCCTTTTTTCTCTTTCCTAAGATTAATTTTAGTCCATTTTGTTTGTTCGTTTGTTCAGGAAAAAATAATTTTCCACTTACGTACGCGTTATAATTTCGTTATTGATTTCGATTGGAAAAAAAAAAAAAAGAAAAAGAAAAAAAAGAAAGAAAGAAAAAAACTTAATTATTAACAGATATCAATAAAAACGATGAAAAAAATAGAAAGGAAAAAATAAAAAAAAGAAAAAAAAAAAGAAAAAAAAAGAAAAGAAAAGAAAAGAAAAGAAGAAAGGACAGTAAGAAAGAAAGTAAATAAGTAAGAAATATTACAAATGTATAAAAACGTTAAATCTCATTGACCTAATCGTCCTTTAGTTTATCGTTACTTACACATATCGATCATAATAAATATCGATTATATCTTCATTAGAACAACTTCGAGAGGACGATTATAGAATGTTAAAGGACAATGTGGGACTCGATGTTAATATGCGAAAGAAAGGAAACAACAAATGGAAACTGAAAAAAGAAAACGAAAAGCCAAAAAAAAAATGTAAACACTTTGAAAAAAAAGATATATATATCGTTTTCAAATATAAATAATTCTAATCCCATTCAAACATATCCCAATATCATTTCGTTCAAACGAATGTTCATGATAATACGTGAAATAATAACACGATGAGAAACAAAGAGAGAGAGAGAGAGAGAGAGAGAGAGAGAGAGAGAGAGAAAGAAGAAATAACATAAAAAGATAATGACGACATAATTAATAAACACGAGGAGGACAAAATATACATGTATATGTATGTATATAAAATTGTATACAAAATTTAGATATATATTTATGTATGTAAAATTTAGATGTATATTATGTATGTAAAATTTAGATGTAAATATATGTATATATGTAATATTTAGATGTTATGTATGTACGTATGTATATATATATATATATATATATATGTATATATACGTGTGTGTATGTTAATTTAATTTAACAAAAATTTAAAAGACACATTTTAAAAATATTTTATATATCGAAACGTTTGACATTAAATGATATAATATTACAATTTATTACTTTGTAATATCTTGCATTATAATATCTTTGTATTATTCTCATTATATATATATATATACACACATACATATACACGCATATGCACATGTATACATACACACATACCTACGTACTTACACATATGCACATATATAAAAAAAATATATACACATACACATACACATAAAAAATATATACACATACACATACACATAAAAAAATATATACACATACACATACACATAAAAAATATATACACATACACATACACATAAAAAAATATATACACATACACATACACATAAAAAAATATATACACATAAATATATACACATTTAGATACACATTTAGATACACATACACATACACACACATGTATTCATATATTTATATATTTGCAATTACGTGTATATACGAAGTAGAAAGAGAGAAGAATAATTTTTTTGGCGGGAAGAAACGAACGTAAAAAAAAAAAAAAAAAATAAAAGAAGGAAAAAGGAAAAGAAAAGAAATAAAAGATGCAAAAAAAAAAATAAGGTCACAATTCTTACCAAAATGAAGAGCTGTCTTGAAACGGAATGCATTCGTGAATTAGGATCATCAGAAGTCGTTGGAGATTCCTTATCAACATTGGACAATTCAGAATTTTGATTTTCTTCAAACGGTATAGATTCTTGATCGTCAATCAACGTGGATATTTGCTTTTTAAACGATACATATTCTTCATTTTTATTAGACATTAATCCTTGACTTTCACTTGACATAGATCCTTTTTCATTTTCAGTAAATATCCTTCCATATCCTTGATCCTCGATCATCGCAGATTCTTGACTTTCAGGCATCGGAAATTCATGATATCCAGTCATTAAAAATTCTCGATCATTAATATTCGTATATCCATGATTTCCTAGTAAATCAAAGTTTTTTTTTAATTTATTATCAATCGGACATATATATATATATATATATATATATATATATATGTATATAGATCATTAATTTTTTATAGATTGAAATTCTTAATTACCAATTGGCATAAGTGATTCGTGATTCGATGAAAATCCATGATATCCAATTGGCATGGATTCTTGATTTATCATCGATTGAATTTCACTATGCTGTTGATATCCATGATTTTCCATAGGTGAAAATCCAATTGGAAATCTTTCATACGGGATAAATCCTTTATTTCCATATGGCATAGATATTTCATAATCCTTAAATATGGGATATCTTGATTTTTCTATAGACAATGGATATTCATGATTTTCAATGGATTGAAATTTTTCATAACAATACGATCTTTGATCAATGTATTCTTCTCTTACATTTGTCGTAAACATTTGATTATTTGTCATAATAAATCCCTCTTGATCTTTCATATCCATAAATGTTTCATTATTTATCATAATAGATTCATTTTGATCTTTCATTTTTATAAATCTTTGATTTTTTTCCGTAATAAATTCTTTTTTATCTTTCATTATCATAAATGTTTGATTATTTGCCGATATAAATTCATTTTTTTGTTTTATCGTTAATATATTATTCATCGATAGATCATCGTCAGATTCATCGTCTATTTCTTTTTGATATTCATCGCTAGTATCCATTGCGCATAATGGCAATGGTTCCTTGTTTTTAACTCGCATTTTGAATTTGCTTTAATCGGTCGGAAATAACGAATGATGATGATAATAATAAAAAAGGACGATAAAGTCCTGAATAGTAAGTTTTTTTTTTTTTTTTTTTTTTTTTTTTTTTTTTTTTTTTTTTTTTTTTTTTTCTTTTTTTTTTCTTTACATATGCTCTAAATTATTATTTTAATTAATTATTATTATAAACGCGCGCGTAAGTATATTAAGAATATTAAAAATAAAAAAAAAATAATAATAATAATAATAATAAGAAGAAGAAGAAGAAGAAGAAGAAGAAGAAGAAGAACAACAACAACGAGGAAGAAAGTGAAAAGAAAAGAAACGACGAGACCGATTTAACTTGCGATGAATCGATTAATTAAATAAAAAAATAAGCTTGTAGATACGTCACGTAAAGATTGTTTATATTTTGTAATATTTATTTTCTTTCTTTCTTTTTTTTTCCGTCTACGTCCTTTTTATATTATTTTTTCTTTTTTCTTTCTTTTTTTTTATCCCTCTCTTTCTCTCTCTCTCTCTTCCTTTTTCTATTTATCCTTTTATTCTTATAAATGTATGTATATGTGTTTGTGTATGTGTGTGTGTATGTGTGTGTGTGTCACTTCACTTATTCGTTGATTAATCAATTAAACAATAATCACTTTTATAATCCACTTTCCTTTCATCTATCGAACACCTTTCGAAATTATGTCACTCGATACGAATAAACAAACAAACAAATAAATAAGCAAAACGAACGAACGAAATTCCGTTTAAAAAAAAAATCTCTCTCTCTCTCTCTATCTATCTATATATATATATATACAAATATATGTATGTATATTGAATATTTAATTTAGATAAGTCGAGTTAATGAAGAATAACGATAAATTGACCAAAACAAAAAGAAAAAGGAAGAAAGACAAATAAAAATAGTAAAAAAAAAGAAAAAATTAGAGAAAAAAAGAAGAGGAAGAAAAGGAAGAACAAGAGTGCAAGAAGATGTTCTTGCAGTCATTAAGAATGACGGATGGGAATGATAGAGTATATATATATATATATATGTGTATACATAGAAAAAAGGAGAAATCAAAAAAAAAAGAGAGAAGAAAAGAAAACGTTAAAGGTTCGAAAGTTCACGCTGTGCCGTCGACAGTGAGACTGATTAGAAATTCGAGCGACGACGAAATAAGAATGACGAGACAGACGAAACAGAAAGTCTGCCTGTGCGTGCGACAGAGAGAAAGATAGAGATAGATAGATAGATAGAAAGAGAGAGAAGAGAGAGAGAGAGAGAGAGAGAGAGAGAGAGAGAGAGAGAGAGTGTAGGAGTGGGAGTAAGAAATAGAACACCGATAACTCTCTGTCTTCTTCTAAATTTTGTTTTCTTCTTTTTTTTTTTTGACCAATCTCCTCTCCCTCCACCACACCGTTAGTCGTGTACTTTAGGATTATGCCGATTGAAATCTCTCCTTTTTCCTTTTTGATTATTTTTCTTCTTTTTTTTTTCTCTCTCTCTTTTCACACCAATCGAACTGAGATATGATACTGATTATTATTATTATTATTATTATTATTATTATTATTATTATTATAGAACGGAAAGCGAGACGAATCAAAAACAAGGACACGTGCACACGTTCGCGTCCACTCGCAATCTGACGGAGAGTGCGACGTGTCACTTATTAAGACTGGACATTTCCCCCACTCCCATTCCAATGACACTACAACGGCGTTGGCTATTCGTTGACGTCCAGTTAAGGCGTGGCCTATGAACTATATCACGCCTACCTATCGTAAGAATTTATAGATTGACTCGTATCGTATAGCAGATGCATTTATATATGTGCAAAGTTTCTTTTTTTTTCTGTTTCAGGGCTTTTCTTTTTTTTTCTTCTTTTTTTCATTATATAACAAATATCAAGACGAATCCTATTGAATATATTTAACGATTAATGATATTGTTCTTGATGATTTAGAAAAATATATAAAATTTGATTGTAATTTAAGCATTGAATTAACGATAATATGATTCTACATAATTTTTCAATATAAATGAAATTTTGTTATTGATTAATCGTCAATTGTTATATCGTAATAATTTTTTTATTTCGTTATAAAATATTATTTTTCATAATGAAATAAAATAATTATTACAATATAACAATTAATATAATATTAATTAATTATTATTTATAATTAATTATAACTATTATTAATTTATAATTAATTATAATTATAACTTTTATTAATTTATAATTAATTATAATTAATATATCTATGAATTTATACGGCTTGATTAATTATTATATAAAATCTGTCATATTTTTCTTTCTTCCTTTATTTTTTTTTTTTTTTTTAAATCAAGCAAGACTCGATAACGAGCGCGATGATTTTTCTAATGACTCTCTTAGTGACTATTATTAACAGTTTCAAATTTGATTCATTTCTTTTTTGTCATTACTACGATTTTTCTTTTTTCTTTTTTTTTTCATTCCCTTTAAACATTAAAAACGTTATTACGTTCGAATAAATAATATACAATAAATAAATAAATAAATAAATAAATAAATAAATATATTTATATATATATATATATATATATATATGTATAATAAATAGATATTCATTTTTATTTGAAACAAATCAGGAATGATAAATTCGCAAAAAAAAGAAAACAAAAAAGAAAAAGAAAAGAAATTAAAAACACATATTTCTAATAATATATTACTAATATATCGTTATACAATTGTTATTAATTTTCTTTCGTAAGAGAAGCAAATGAATGAATATAAATGAAAAAAAAAAAAAAAAAAAAGAAAAGAAAAAAAAAAAAAAGGAGTAAGACAAAGTAGTAACGATAAAAATAGAAAAAAAAAAATAAAAAAAGAAGCAAATGAACAATAAAATCGAAAAGTAAATTTGATCGATTAAATCTATAGACCAATGATAATAAAAATGATGAAAGTGTTCGTTATAGAAAGTTTCTAAAGATATTTCAATTGGCAAACTAATGATGAAAGAGATATAAAAACTTTGAGAAATGTGAAATTAGGATTTCGAAATGTCCGTTGACCATTCATTTCAAAAATCTATTAGACACGTCTACGTCTAGTCTATATTATTATTCAATAGATTTATCTTTTCTCAATGTCCTGTCCATTTTCGTATAAACCTTAACGAGACGAAATACCGTGATCAATCGATATTATAGTATTTCATACCGTGAAATCTAACGGTAACTAATTTTCACCAAAATATTACATTTTTGGACCGTTAGAATTCAACAAAAAATAAATATAAAACCGAAAAGATTTCATACCGATATCTTATATCCTTTTTTCTTCCAACATTTTTCTTATAATCCTCGTCTAACTATTTCTCTCTCTCTCTCAATTTCTATATATATATATGCATATATATATATATATATATATATATATATATATATATATATATATATATATATGCATATATATATATATATATATATATATATATATGTACAAATATCATAAATCTTTATACTTTCTTTTTTTATATCTTTTGACAAATGACAATTGTCAATTTACGACTATTTCTACTTAAGCATTTTCAATTTAAATAATTTCTTTTTTTCCCCTTTTCTTTTTTTTCTTTTTCTTTTCTTTTTTTTTGTTTTTTTTTTTAAAAGTTCCTTCTCTCTCTTTTTCTCTCTCTCTTTTCAATTATTCTATTATACTGGTATAACTCATACAATTAGATTAGAGAGAGAGAGAGAGAGAGAGAGAGAGAGAGAGAGAATTATTAATAAAAAAAAAAAAATAACAATAATAATAATTATAATAATATTATTAAATAATGATAATATCATTAAATTGTATTCGTGATCGATTTATAATTAAATAATTTTGTTTGTACGAAAATTTAAGTGAAATATTAATTAAACAAGATATCCTCGTTATTATTTATAATAAATAATTATAGACCTATTTTCTGATCTTTCAAAAAAAAAAAAAAAAAAAAAAAGAAAAAATAGAGAAAAAAATACAAGCAAAGAAAGAGTAAAAAAAATTTTTAAAAAGTATTAAATTTTTTTTATCGTAACATTAAACATTCCTGAATATTACGATTTAAGAAATTTTCATGAGATTTATCCTGAAGTGAAATAATAGAAAATTAAACGGATAAATAATACATTTCGTAATATATTTTAATTAAAAATTTTGTTTCAATTCGAACAAATTATTTTTGACGATTATTATCATTCAATGATCATTAGATTAAATTATATAATAAACATACTAACACGTTGATATAACAAAACTCATAAGATCAAGATATTTACAAATGAAAATTTGATTGATATTTAACAGTCTAATTTCTAACTATTTCTTTCGATCATTTTCATTTTTTTTTTTTTTTTTTTATCTTTTTTCAATAAAAATTCTTCAATTTTAAATCTGGAAGAATACTTAATAAAAAAAAAATATATATATATATACATACACACACATACATATAAATATATATATATATATATAAAATTATTAAAATTGAAATCTACACATTCAATAATTTTAATAATAAACACTTGAATTTAATTTGCAAATTTTTAAAATTTAAATAATTGCAAAGTAATAACATTCCAACGTGATTTGAAATCAATGATAATTACATTATTTTGCCGCTAGAGGCGCACGTAGTATCTATATTATTAACTATGGTCGATCTTCTATCGACAGATCAGTTCTATGATTCGTGTCGGTATTTCATATTTGTAATAAATATACGATAAGAAACAGGAGACAAAGAGGTATAAGGTAAGATAAGTTAAATTCTTTTAACTTAATGAAATACGTTAAAGGTTATGTTTTTATATAATATTTAATATATGAAACAATTTGATTTATTCAGATCATTTTGATTTAAATCAAATGTTTATTATTAATCCATTTAGTATAAAAGTATTAACGTAATTATAGGAAAACATTTTCTGATTATAAATTTTTTAAAGATTTCGATTGATAAACGATATTAAATATATATGATTTTATATCAATAGACGTATGTTTGGTATGTTATAATAATGTACGTCATTTTCAATGATAAACACGTTTATATTAATTATCCTTTAATAATTTCTATTACAATTAATTTTTAATAAGTTTAATAATATCTTTCTCGGTATATATACATATTATTTTATTAATATAAATAAATTAATATAAATTAATCCATTAATTAATGTGTATATATATATATATAAATATTAATTTTACATAATATTGTAAAACAATTTATTCTATTAATAATTCATATAGTCTTAGATTAATATATAATAATTTTTTTTCGATAAAACTTGTTTATCTACTATCTGTATCATCTCCCGATCGTCGATAAAGAAGTTCACTGTACATTATTATCGACCAAGTCGATCTTGCAAAAAATCACCTAATAGGATTTTTTTTTTTTTTTTAGTAAAATACATGCGAAGAGGAATATTCAGATAATTATCTGTTTTAAATGATCTGGCTAGAATGTATAATCTATAATTTTTATTATTCGTATATTTTTCATTAGAAAGAAAAAAAAAGAAAAAGAAATGAATTTATTTATCGTTCGGATTAATTATAGGTCTTAACGGAATAGAATTAAAGAAATTGATTTATTATCAATTTCTTCCTTATTTTCTTTTCTTTTTTTTTTTTTTTTTTTCTTTTTATATCTCAATCATTTTCGCAAAGATAAAAGAAAATCTTGACTAAAGAAAAAAAAAAAAAAAAAAAAAAAATACAGAGAAAAAGAAGACAAGGAAAAAAGACACAGAAAAAAAAAGAAAGAAAGATAAAACATTTAAGGAGAAAAAAAACGAATTGGATGGGGAGAAACACAGAAACACATGGATATATTTATTATTTATATGAAAATTCAAACAGAGAATTGATATTTAAAGAAATCATTTTATTTTTTTTTACACTTTAATCATTAAACTGATCTATAATATTGTAATAGTCTCAAAGTACAGAAGATAATTAAACAGCGAAAGAATAATAATAATAATAATAATAATAATAATAATAATAATAATAATAATAATAATAATAATAATAATAATAATAATAATAATAATAATAATAATAATAATAATAATAATAATAATAATAATAATAATAATAATAATAATAATAATAATAATAATAATAATAATAATAATAATAATAATAATAATAATAATAATAATAATAATAATAATAATAATAATAATAAAACAAAAATAGACCTCCGCGTCATCAAATATACGTTCGAGCAATAGAAATTGGATTGAATATTTGCATACTACGAAGCTAAATAATTCCATAAAATATTCCTAATAAAATTACGAATCAAACCGTGTTTGCGACAGTGACAATTGATTTACGAACAAAATGATTTTACGAGCAACGATTTGCAATTAATGATTTACGAGAAAAAGAGAGGGGAAAAAAAAGAACAAAAAGAAAAAAAAAAGAAAAACAAAAAAAAACGAAAAAAGCAGAAATAAGAGAGTAGAATATACATACATATATACACATGTGTATATATATATATATATATATGATCATAACAAATAGACCACTTTTTTTTTAAATCCTTATTATATGTAGATTTACAAAATCGATGATATATATCTGATCGTCGATATTTTATTATTTAATTATTTAATTATTTATTTATTTATTTATATATATCCCATTAATATTAAGAATTTTTATTCGAAAATAATCATCATATTATTCATCACGTATTTATTTTCCCCCTAAATATTTCTCCCATACCGTCAATATCATTTCATTAGATATTTTCAAACGTAATATCAATGATCATTAGACGAAATTATCATCACAATATACTATATCTATATTTACATATATATATATATATATATACATATATATATATATATATACATATACCTTATACATTTATATAAGTATATAAATGTAAATAAGTAGATATACGTCGTAGATGCTATTTTAATTTCATAAAAATCGACATTATTATACAAATACACGTATATAAGTGTGTGTATATATTGATCTTGTACAACAGTTCTCATATATATATATATATACGCGACGTTACTAATTATCAACATGTCATCATCCTCAAGGTCCTCATAGAAAAAACGTAGAAAGAAATAAAAAAAAAAAAAGAAAAGAAAAAAAAAAAAAAGAAAAGAAAAGAAGAGAGAAAGAGATAGAAAATACCAGACGACTATGAATCGTGCGTTCAAATAATACGAATCATTTATTAATTATGCCATTTTACGTACTGATTTCAAAATGTTCACGTTTCGATCTCATCCTTTTATATTCTATTAGATTGGAAACTATGAAACGGGCATTTTTGTTTAATCATTTATTTTCATTCAACGCCCGTTTCATAGTTTCCAACCTAATGTATAAGTATTTGGGTTGGAAACTATGAAACGGGTGTTGAATGAAAATAAATAACTAAACAAAAATGCCCGTTTCATAGTTTCCAACCTAATAATATGTATACGTATAATGTGTTTAGAAGAGAAGGGAAATGAAAAGAAAGAGAAAGAATTGGAAAGAATGGGAAAGAAAAGGAAAGATAATAGGATGAGATCGAAAAGAAAACATTTTGAAATCTTTTGTACGCGCGAACGACTATATAATCAATCGTCATTATTCAAATGCACATGACTGATAAATCACTTATTTTTTCTATTTCTCTTCTATGCAAAACATTCAGGATACTTTTGTTAATTATTAATAACGTCGCGTATATATAAACATACAAACAAGAACTATTGAACAATATTGATTGACGTAAATATAAATAATATTACTTCGTTTCATTTTGTTTATCGATTTTTCATTTAACAAGATTATCGTCTTGTCGATACTTATGAAATTAACAAAGTATCTATTATACATACATACATACATATATACATATATACATATATACATACACGTACACATATATATATATGAATAGATGATAGGATGAATGAATAGATAGATAGAGTATATTATGAATAATTATTTCGTCTAATAATCATTGATATGGCGTTTATAAGTTTTTAATTAAAAAAAAAAAAAAAAAAAAAAAAAAAGACGAAATAGGAAAATAAATAGATATAATTAATTAATTAATTAATTAATTATGGCATAGAAATAAAAATTACGTTCATATTAATTGACAGATATGAAAGTAATTAAGATGATACAAAAAAAAAAAAAAAAAAAAGAAAATTTTCAATCAATTAATACAACTAATTGAGAGTTGATATTAAGATTAATTCAGATATCAATTGATAATTAAAAGAGGTCTATTTATCATGTATATATACATACATACATACACACACACACACACATATATATATATATATATATGTATATATCTATGTATATATTATAAAACAAACTGAAACAATTGTCATTATCGATCTTAGCTTGTATTGTGTTAATAATTATACCAGGGATATTTCAGGATATTATTTATATATATTATTAATTGATTTATACAGATTATATATATATATATATATATATATATATATATATATACACATATACATATATATTATCTGTAAGTCAATTAATAATTTATTCGTCCTATTTAATCAGTCTTTTTTTGCTTGTCTTCGTCTTCTTCTTCTTCTACTTCTTCTATTTTTCATCGGGGGGTTATTTTTTTTTTCTTTTTTTTTTCAGTTTTTATAACTATATATTTTTTTTTTTTTGATTAGCAAGTTTCTCGAGAAGACAAACTGTCAATTGTGCGTGTTATTTAGAAATAAAATATAAAACGTCTTTCTCTCACTCTCTCTCTCTCTCTCTCTCTCTCTCTCGCTCTCTCTCTCTCTCTCTCGCTCTCTCTCTCTCTCTCTCTCTCTCTCTTTCTCTTTATCTATATATCTCTCTTTTTTTTTTCAAGGCATTTTTATTTATTATCATAATCTGTTTCTTATCTGTCTTATCAATCGAATTTTCCTTAATTATTATTATGTTATAGAGTTTCTTTTTTTCTTTCTTTTTTTCTTTTTAATTCTCTCTCTCATTCTCTCTCTTTCTCTATCCTTCATCCCCTATTTATCTTATTTATTTTGTCCATTGCACGGAAACACATATACGCATGCATATGCGCCTGCAATTGACTTCTTCTTTTTCGTTATTCGACTTAATAAATTTTCCTTTGTAAACAAACGAAACATTTATCAATTATTGTTCGAATTATTGTACGAGTTAAAATTAAAAGAAAAAAAAAAAAGAAAAAAAAAAGAAAAAAAAAATAAAAAAAATAAAAATTATTGCACAATAATTTATATTTTTAATTTTTCTTCTTCTTCTCTCTCTCTCTCTCTCACACACACTCTTTCTCTCTCTCTCTCTCTCTCTCTCTCTCTCTCTCGCTTTTTTCTCTTCTCTTATTTCTTCTCTTTTTACTTTTTATTTATTTTTGTTCACTCCTTCTTCTCCTTCTCTTTTTTAATTTACAATGCCGAGAATCAATTTATTTTCGTTACTTTCGTTCAATTGCGTGCGTATTATTTAAAATTAAAATACAAAAACTCTCACTTTCTTTTATCTTATTTAATTAATTAATTTATTTATTTATCGATTTATTTATTTATTTATTTATTAATTTATTAATTTTTATTATCATTCAAGACACTTCCTCCGGTGCCTTTTTTATTCCCACCACCACCCCTCGAAGTCAATAATTTTCTACGAGTCAATTTTCTCTTTTTATGATTTATTTTTTTCTCTCTCTCCATCTCTTTCTCCATCTCTCTTTCTTTCTCTCTCTCTTGCTTTCCAAGGGTTTTCTTTTTTATTTTTTTCCCTTTACTCGATCAAATTTTTTCATCTAAATCAATTTATTATCTCATACAATTTAATTTCTATCTCCTTTCGAGAGTTTTCTTTTTTTTTTTCTTTTTTTTCTTTTCTTTTTTTTTCTTGTCATTTCTTTTTTCTCTTCGATCAATTTTCTTTTGGTCTTAAATCAATTGTCTCTCATAATGTCGCCCTCTTTTCTCTTTTCTTTTTTTTTTCTTTTCTTTTTTTGTCTTTTTCTATTTTTTCAAATTTTCTTCTTTGTCATCAAACAAATACGCACGGTAACGATCTCTCCTCTTTTATTTTCCTTTTATATTTATGTATAATATTTCTGTCGCTGTTTTTTTTTTTCTTTTTTGCTTCTTTTTCGTTCCTTTTTTTGTTATTTTCTTTTTTTTGTTTGTTTTTTTTTTTTATTTTTCTCACCACATACTTTTCCAATCGATTAACATGAGAAATCTTTATTATCATAATGACCACGAGAAAAAAATGTTTATCAACAATTCAATCGTAAAAATTATTGCACAATAATTTTTCTTTTTTTTTTTTCTTTTGCTTTTTTCTCTCGCGCATATCCCTACGTTTATTTATTTATTTATTCATTTGTTGTTTCTTTTTTTTCATTTTATTTCCACTAATTTATTTTTTTCTTTTTTCTTTCTTTTTTCAATGGGATATATCACTTTTCTCAAATATCATTTCGTTTGTTTCTTTCAACGAGACATTTTTTTCTTTTTCTTAAATTTTTTCTTTTTTCTAAATATATATATATATACATATGTATATATATATACATGTATATATATACATGTATATATATATATATATATATATATATATATTTTCACACACGTACGTATGTATTTGTACGATTAAAATTTAAATTTCGAATTACGTCGGTAAGTACGTGTTGTTTTTTTTTTACTCCCACTCTTTCGTCAATAATACACTTATCGGAACTTTATTCATTATTTCTAACGAGTACTGCAAATTAAATCGTACAAGTATATACATACGTATATATATATATACACATACATATTATTTATATATATATATATATATATATATATATATATACATATATATATATATATATATATGCATTAAAAAAAAAAAGAGAGAATAATAATAATAATAATAAAATGATTCGACGCGCGGAGATAAATTGTCTAAACTTAGAAACAGAAAAGAAAAATACTGTTAAAGATAATAGATAATATAATACAAAAATATTACGATTATAATAATAATAATAATAATAATAATAATAATAATAATAATAATAATAATAATAATAATAATATTAATAATAATAACAATAATAATAATAATAATAATAATAATGTGATCATAATAATAATAATAATAAGAATAAGAATAAGAATAAGAATAAGAATAATAATAATAATAACAATAATAATAATAATAATAATAATAATAATAATAATAATAATAATAATAATAATTTGACTAAAAGTCCTCGGATTGGTCAATAATGTCGACTTCAAGATATTTTCGACCAATCCGAGGATTTTGCGTTAATTAATTAAATTAATCTCTTAAAGTAAAAACGATTATAATAATGATGAAATAATATAATTAATTAACGCGTGAACTTTTTTCAGTTCCTTTTTTTTGTTTTTCTCTCCTCCTTCGTCGTTTTTTTTCTTCTATTTTTTTTTTTTCTCTTCATTTTTTTTTTCTTTTCCCTTTAATGTCCAATCGTTATTATTATCATCATCATCATCGTCATCATTATTCATTCGTTTATTACGACTTTTCTTTTTTTTTATTCAAGTTTTTACTGTTGTTGCCGTTGCCGTAGCCATTGTTGTTGTCGTTGCCGTTGTCGTAGCTGTTGTTGCCGTTGTTAAACAATTGTTGTCGTCGTTGATTGTTTGCAATCGTTAATTGTCGATTGCATTACGTTTATCGTTCACTCTTTGTTTTGTATTTATTCCTTTATTTATTTATTTTTTTATTTTTCTTTCTCAACCCCTTTCGCTACCTCACCGCCGCAGAAAAAAAAAAGAAAACAAACAAAAAAGAACCTTTTGCGCTCGCATCATTCAATCATTCGTATAACGTAATTGTTTCTTTTTTGTATTTAATACAGAGAAAAGGTAATAGGACATTTGTACACGTGTAGCGTGTTAAGACTTTTGAAAATGACAACAAATGATAAGAAAGGAGAATGGATGAGGAAAAAATCGAAAAAAAAAGAAAAAAAAAGGACTGTAAAGCAAAAATTAATCTCATTTTATACCAAGCTAAAAAATAGGATATGCAATGTATTATTATAAAATAAAGAAAAAAAAAAAAAAAAAAAAAAAAAAAAAAAAGAAAAAAAGAAAAAAAAAGAAAAGAAAGAAAAGAAATCGACCAAAAAATTTAATATTATTAGATTATTGGAACGAGCAACTCTTTTTTCTTTTTTTTTTTTTTTTTCTTTTTTTTTCGTACAATATCGTTAATGAACAATGAAGACGAATATTTAATAATAAAAATTATTTTCTTTCTTTTTTATTTTTCTTTTTTCTTTCCTTTTTCTTTTTCGCAAAGTGAATTCAATAGGACTAGACGAAATAAAATTTGTTTGAATAACGATAAAGAAAAAAACAATATGTATATATATATATATATATATATATATATATATGTATATATATATATATACAGATAAATAAATAAATATGCAAACAATGCAATAACGACGAATTAAAGAAATCATGAAAGAACAATAAATTGAATTGTTCGTCGTATAATTAATTTAAGATAGTCATATTATCGAAATGAAACAGAAATAAAAAAAAAAAGAAGTATGGAAAAGAAAAACAGGGAAGTGAATTAACGAGAAAAAACAAAAAATGATGATGGGGGTGGGGGGTAGGGTTGGGGATAGGGGTGGGGTAGGGATGGGGTGGGGATGGGGTGGGATGGGGGAAAAAAGGTAAGGAGAAGGATAAAAAACAAAACGACGAACTAATAAACTAAAAAAATAAAAGAACGAAAAAGAAAAAAAAATGAACAAAAAAGTTCGAATGAAAATTATATATACGACAGCGGCGATGATTATTTTTTAATTTGGCGATGGGGGGGTGAGGGTAATGGGGAAATATATGTAGCGAAAGGGTCAAATATACATACACATATATATATATATAAATATATATATATATATATGTGTGTGTATAATACGTTTACATAAATTTAGGTTGTAATTATTAATTATTAATTATTAATTATTAATTATTAATTGTTATTATTATTACTATTATAATTATTATTATTATTATTATTATTATTATTATTATTATTATTATTATTATTGTTGTTGTTGTTATTATTATTATTATTATTATGAACTTACATTATACAACAAAAACTTGAAGTTAACCTAAATTATTTTTATTATTTGTAATATATAACGCATTCACGATGCAATGCTCCGTGATGTTTTTCCGTTTTCATTATGCGTCAACGTCGTTGTTGATGATGATGATGACGATGTGGTATTCTTCGAATCCGTTTGGGCAAAAAGTACTCCTTGATATGTGACACCGTTCAGTTCTACGCTGACTACTAGGGAATTTTCACCATTTTTCCCATCTGCCAGGAAAGATAAAGAAAAAAAAGATAGTGGACCGGGTAGTCGCACATATTTTTTTTTTTTTTTTTTTTTGTTAATTATAATGTTTAATTTTAATCATGTAAAAGTATTAAATTGTATATATAATATATATATATTTTTTTTGTAATCGATTTAAAAATTAAAACGAAAAAAGATTATATATATTATTTTTTTTTAATTAATTTAAAAATTAAAAAGAAAAAAAGATTATATGTATATATATATATATATATATATATATATATATATATATATATATATGTAAAATTCATGTGTATATATTAAAGTTCCTTTTCGTAATTTTTATATATAAAATTTAATTAAAAAAAAAAGAAAAAGGAGAAAAACGAGAAACTATAAAAAAAAGTTTAGATATTAATACAGTTTATGTTTTGTTGCATAGGGGCAATTTTTTCTTTCTTTCTTTTTTCTTTTTTTAATTCAGAAATTTTCATGAGATTTTTCTTTTGTTTTTTAAATTTTAAATACGGAAATAAATACAAAATAATATATATATATATATATGTGTGTGTGTGTGTGTGTGTGTGTGTGTGTATTGCAAAATTGTGTTCCACGATAAAAAAAGATATTTTTAAACATTTCGTTCGTTAACGTTATTAAAGATTAATAAAA
>NW_023395856.1:552500-560000 GCF_014083535.2 Vespa mandarinia
GAGAGTTCTTCTATTTTTTTTCTCTCTCTCTCTCTCTTTTTTAGATCAAATATCAAAGGATGAAAACAATGTTAAGGTTAGATTAACTTACGTTAACTTACGTTAACTTACGTTAACTTACGTTACGCGTTAAACCCTTTAAAGCTTTTTTCTTTTGTTCTTTTCAATTTCTTTTTTTATTTTTTACGAGCTTTTCGTAAACTCTCTCTCCCTTCCTGCCACCCTCTTTTTCTCTCTATCTCTTTATTTTTTCTTATTCTTGCTTCCTAATAAGAGAAGACTCGAAAGTGGAGAACTATAGTCTTTCTCTCTCTCTCTCTCTCTCTCTCTCTCTCTCTCTCTCTCTCTCTCTTTTTCTTGGCGTCGCTCGGAATTCGATTACCATCCAGAGAAGTAGAGATTTATGCCCCCGAACGAAGAAGTCCGTTTGCCTGTCCAATCTTTCCCTATATATACATATATACATATATACATACAAACATACATATATATATATCTGCATTTATGTACGTAGGTACGTACGTATCTCTTTATATACATATACATATATATATATATATATATATATATATATATATATATGTATATATTTTGTTTGTATGCAAGGTTGGGTTGTGATGGGACGAAGTGAGATGTATAAGGGGTGGGGGGGGAGGGGAGGGATGGAGGGGTTGGGAAAGAGAAAGAGGAAGGAGGGCAGAGTTGTGTGAAAAGATATGTTTGTGCGTGTGCATATGTTTGTGTGTGTTGTGTTGTTAAGTTTGTTGGTTGTTGTTGTTGTTGTTGTTGTTGTTGTTGTTGTTGTTGTTGTTGTTGTTGTTGTTGTTGTTGTTGTCGTCGTGTTGTGGTGGTACACGTTGAGAACTGTATACGTGTGCTGCCGACGCGAACTTTTAAAGTCGACGGCTAGTTTAGCCCGCAGTCTGGCCAGACAATCGTAAAAACCGAACGATGCCAGCGCGAATTATAGGCCACGTCCGAGAGACGCCTTGCATGCCTCCGGATTGGATATAGAAGAGAAAGAAAGTGAGATGGAGATTGGTCAGAGAGAGAGAGAGAGAGAGGGAGAGAGAGAGAGAGAGAGAGGGAGAGAGAGAGGGAGAGAGAGAGAAAGTTAGAATTGGATAACACGTCGAGATAAACAATATTTACGAATTATCAATGTGTCAAAAGGATGGACGAATGTGAGACGTTACGGTGCCGCAAAATCTCTTTTATTTTCTTTTTCTTTTTTTTTTTCTCTCTCTTTCCCTTTTTTACATCTCCTTTCTTTTCCCCCCTTTTTGCTTTGTCTTCTTTCGATTCCTTTTTTTTTTTCTTTTTTTTTTTTCTTTTTTTTGTTTTCTTTTCCCTTCTCTTTCTTTTGTTTTGTTTGCTTTTTTGATTTTTTTTTGTGTTTCTTTTTTCTTCTTTTATTTCTTTTTTCTTTCCTCCTTTTTGACTCTCCCTACTTACTTTCGATCCTTCGCGCTATTCTCTTTTCCATTCACTGCTCTTTCCACTCCTCTCTGTCTCTTTCTATGTCGTTTACTTTCTTTTTTCTCCTTTTTTTTCTTTTCTTTCGAAAAGAAAATAAATTAAATAATTTCATTTGCTCTTTGTTATCGAACAAATTTCTAATCAATATTTATATTCAATTAAGATTTACTACAATTCAAATATTGCATCTTGTATATATATATATATATATATATATATATATATATATATATATATAGAATTTTAGAATGAATAAATATTATAGAAATCAATGAATTATAAAATTGGGAGAAATTTAATCTCATAACTGCAAGAGAAATGAGGAAATTTTTTTTTTTTCTTTTTTTTTTTCAAAAAGAAAGTAAAAACATAATTTCATTTGCTCATTGTTATCGAACAAATTTTTCATCGATATTTATATTCAATTAAGTTTTACTATAATTCAAATATTTCACCCTATATATATATATATATATATATACAATTTTAGAATGAATACATATTATAAAAATCAATAAATTGAGAGAAAAATAATTTCTTATCTGCAAGAGAAATGAGAAAATGGTTTTTTTTTTTTCAATTTTTAAAAGAGATAATAAAACCATAATTTCATTTGTTCATTCTTATCGAACAAATTTTTAATCAATATTTATTCCCAATTAAGATTTACTATAATTCAAATATTCCAACCTATATACATATATATATATATATTTAATTGATTATAATATAATTATATATAATTAAATATTAATTAATTATAATATAATTATATATATATAATTTTATAATGAATAAATATTATAGAAATCAATAAATTAAAATTCATATAATAATAAATTGACTAAATACGAAATCAAGGATGATTTATTTCTCGTCTAATTCTCTCTCTCTCTATCTCTATCTCTATCTCTATCTCATTCTAATATTTTTCACTTTTAGAGACAGAACCCAATGACGATTCTAAATAGGGATTCGAGGATCGACCTACCAAGTCAAAGACGACGTATTCTCGAAGATGAAAAAGCAAAAGAAAATTGCTCGACGAAAGAGATTTAACATGGCGAGAACGGTTCTTCAATCCTACGAAAACGTAATAAAGAGAGAGAGAGAGAGACAAAGAGAGAGAGAGAGAGAGACAGAGACAGAGAGACAGAGAAAGAGAGAGAAAGTGAATGAGGAGTTGGAGGGGTAGAAATAGAAGGAAGACGTCAAAAAAGGGGAGACGACGATGTAGGGATGAAAAAGAGAAAGATAGAAAGGAAGAGAGAGAGAGAGAGAGAGAGAGAGAACGATGGTTTCTAATTCGAATTAAAAGAAGACTATCTCTCTCTCTCTCTCTCTCTCTCTCTCTCTCTCTCTCTCTCTCTCTCTCTCTCTCTCTCTCTTTCTCTTTCTCTATCTCTATATATCTCTATCTCTTTCCCTTAGGTACATATGCTCGCGAAAATAACTTCTCAACTCTCGTGGTGGGCGACGAGAACGTCTCGAGACTCGATGGCACATCCATCATTCCTCTAACCGGTCATAGGAACTTTGAATGTCTTGTAAAAGAAGGAAAGAGATAGATAGATAGATAGATATAGAGATACAGAGAGAAAGAGAGAGAGAGAGAGAGAGAGAGATTGGTGGCGATCGAATCGATTATACCGTCCACCTCGTTTCACGCCTCGTATATGTATGTAACGTATGTGTATCTATATATATATATATATATATATATATATATATATATATATATGTATTTATTGTATGTATTATATATGTATATATATATATATATGCAGACTATAACTTGAGAAAAAGTTAGAAAAACCTGTAAGAGAATCCGTCCAAATCCGATTACACGGTACGTTTGTCACCGTCCGTTTTAGTCTGCCTTTGTATGCATATATATATATATATATATATATATATATATATATATATGTATGTATGCATATGTATGTGTAAGTGTGTTAATGTGTGTGTGTGTGTGTGTATGCGAGAGAAAGATAAAGGGGGGAATGTTAAATGGGAATTCGTTTTTACCGTTTTATTCCCGTATCGTCCTATATCTTCATAATTTTCGCATTTAACGTAAGAATAAAATAACAATGATTTATTATGTGTTCCAATTAATTTGTATATATTTAAATTAATCCGTTCGATCGTTACGACATTTTTATTTCACTCTCTCTCTCTCTCTCTCTCTCTCTCTCTCTCTCTATCTATCTCTCTATCTCTTTCTCTCATTATCGAATTTATCATCGACTTAACAACGGAGAAAATTTTTTTTCTTCTTTATTTTTTTTTCTTTTCTTTTCATATTTCTTCATTCGTTCGTTCTTTTTCTTTCTCTGTTTTTGGTTTTTTCTTTCCTTTTCCTTGTTTTTTCTTTTTTCTTCTTTTTTTTCTCTTTTCTTTTTTTTCCCAAATTGTCAATCAATTATATCACTCTTTCCTTTCCTTTTTTCCTTTTTCTCATTTCCTTTTCTTTTTTATTTGTTTTCTTTTCTTTGTCGCTTATTTCTCTTTTTTTTTTTTCTTCTTCTTCTTTTCTCTTCATTGTCGTTCGTTATTAAGAAGAAGATAAATGAGAAAATGTTCACGCGAATACTAAATATGCACTTTTTTTTATTGCAATGGATTTAAACAAACGAATCGTTCGCGAATAATTCCAAACGTTCTAATCGCTATTAACGATTCAGTCATCGTTAATCTCGAAATTGTGAGAATAGAAAAGGAGGAAAAGTAATTGTACAAAAAAAAAAGAAAAAAAAAAGATAAAAAGAAAAAGAAAGAAAGAAGGAAAGAAGAAAAAAACGAGAAGAGGAAAGAAACATCGAAGATCTTATGCCATTGATCGGCATACTATTCGTAAGAATATTTAGAAAAAAAGAAAAACAAAAAAAACAGAAAAAAGAAACAAAAAACAAGATTTCAAAACGAATTCGTCAATCGAATTTTAACGCAACGAGAGAGACAGAGAGAGAGAGAGAGACAGAGAGAGAGAGAGAGAGAGAGAGAGAGAGAGAGAGAGACGTGCATATATTTAAGCGAACCTTTAAATATTCGTAGAATTTGTGTTTCGTAAAATTTGCAAAAAAAATAAAGAACCTAGAAAGAAAAAACAAAAGAAAGAAAAAGAAGAAGAAAGAAAGAAAGAAAGAAAGAAAGAAAGAAAGAAAGAAAGAAAGAAAGAAGGATTCGTCCATCTTATTATCGTGGAGAATCGATTGAAGGTAGAAAAAGAAATAGAAAAAGATAAGAAAAAAGAAAAGAAAAGGAAAAAAAAAAGGAAAAAAAAAGGAAAAGAAAAGGAAAAAAAAAAGGAAAAGAAAAGAAATGCTCGTAAGCGTAAAATAAAATTAATGAAGATCGTTAGAAGCGGAGGAGGGAAGAGAAAAAAAAAAGAAAAGAGAAAGAAAAAAAAATTAAAAAAATAATAAAAGGGTATAATATAGTCAATCGTTAAATTGAAATTGGATCGACTCCGACGTAGGCACGCCCTTTTGCGAAACCAAAACAAAAAAAAAAGAGAAGACAGAAAAAAAAGAGAAAAAAAAAAGAAAAGAGAGAGAAAGAGAGAAAGAAAAGAAAGAAAACGGAAAGAAAAGGAAAGAATGGAACATCGGATAAGAGAGGAGAAATTCTACGGTCTACTTACTGAGTGCGAAGAGTAAATGCGGCGGAAGTTATGCTAGAAGGCAGGTGGAGACCCTTGATGATTTCCTGCCAAAGCTTTTTGTTTATAACGTCGACCAGACCGCCACGAGCAATCACAAGATTATATAGTTCGTAAAGATCCAATACTGATTTTGCCATAATCGGTAATCGATTGATCGGTGTTCCTGAAACAAAACAAAAGAAAATAAAACAATACAATTAAACAGAGATTAAAACACGTTTATTATCTTATCTCGTTAGATTAGATAAAAAGGATAAATGAATGAACAATTTTGTCTCTGTGTTAATTTTACCCCCGCATCATCCCCCCCCCCGCCCTTTCTTTTTTTTTCTTTCTTTTACAAATGAAAGAAGAAGAATTAAAAGTAAAAGAAATCGAAGATAAGTGGGATAGAAAATTTCTTTCGTAATTAAAAAAAAAAAGAAAAAAAAAAAAAAAAAGAAAAAAAATTGTATCATCGTTCTTGTCGTTGTTAATAAAAAGGGGGAAACAAAAAAAAAAAAAATAAATAAATAAAGAAATGAAAAAATATATAAAAACTAAATTTTCATTAAATACTCTTTTGAAAAAGAAACAAAGATATGTTTAATCACTGAACTTAAAGAAAATAAGAGATTCTTTCTTAATTGAAAACAAAAAAAAGAAAAAAAACAACAAAAAATATGAAACTATCGTTTTTACTTATCGTTACTAAAGCACGAACTTGAGATATGTACGTTTCTATTGGCTTTTCTTTCGAGGAAAAAAAAAGAAAAAAAAATAAAAAAGAAATAAAAAGAGTTATAAAAAATTGATAACCATCATTACTAATGCTTTTAATTTCAATTAGGAAAAACTAAACTTTTATTGGCTTCTTCTTTTTTTCTTTTTCCTTTTCTTTACTTTTGTTATCTTTTCGTTTGGTCAAAAAAGATCGAACGAAAGTCATTAAAATACTCATCGTCATTTTTTTTTAAAAAGAACTTAGAAAGGAAAGAGGACAAAAAGAAAAAAAATCAGAAATAAAAAAAAAAAAGAAGGAAAAAATAAATAAATCGTCGGATTATTAATTCGAATTCTTTAATTCGATTAATTCTATTTATTAATTCGCTGTTAAGCGAATTCGAAAGTTTCGCTCGTGAGAGAAACGTATGCGAAAACGAAGACGAAGCAAAAAAAAGAAAAAGATACAACAAAAATCCAAAATAAAAAAAAAAAAAAAAAAAGAAAAAAGAAAGAAAGAAAGAAAGAAAGATAGAAAGAAAAATGGCGAACAAAGTGGGAAAATGAGAAAAAGGAAGGGGGGTAAAAAAAAAAAAGAAAAAAACAAGATGAAGAAAAAGGAGAAAAGAAAAATAGTGGAAAAAGAACGGTGGAAAAAGAGCGGGGGGGGGGGGAAACCAGAGGAAGAGAAAAAAAGAAAAAGAGGAAAAAAAAATGAACAGGATTAATTAACAAAAAAAGAAAAAAAAGAAAAAAAAGAAAGAAAGAAAGAAAGAAAAAAAAGGCTATCATCTAAAAATAACTAAAACCCGAATATAAAGTTTTCTCAAACTTTCAATCGGACAGACAAACGAGATTGTATAAACGTACTACTTAAGTATCTGTAGAAAGAGATGGAAATTCAGGAAGAATGTATAATTTACACGAAATATGAGAGCGAGGAAGATCGAACGAACGAACGAACGAACGAACGAACGAGTAAGAGAGAGAGAGAGAGAGAGAGAGAGAGAGAGAGAGAGAGAGAGAGAGAGAGAGAATTTCTTTAAAAAGAGGGGAGGACCAAAGTCGTCCTTATTCGTCGCGTGATGAACGACGGCAAATTCGTCGATGGTTTACGTACGAGGCAGCGCGCAAACCGCTGAATTTTACGAGGTTTGCCCAGGGGCTGCAAAGGGGTAGGAAGAGGAGGAAAAGGAAGAGGAGGAGGACGAGAGGAGGGCGTTAACAAGAGTAGTAACGAATTCGCGAGCATCACGCGAACGGCACGCTTTTACGAGCCTCTTTGCGAACATCACAGGTGGTATGACAAAACGATGAAAAAGAAAAAGAGAGAGATAGATATATATGTATGTATATATGTATGTATGTGTGTACGTATGTATACAAGGGGTGAAATATTTCCTAAGCCAACTAACTGAAACGATTAATTCGAATTAGTACGAATTATTTATTCATTTATTTAATTAATTAATTAATTTATTTATTTATTTATTTTCTTTTTATTTATTTTCTTTCTTCCTATCGAAAAAAAAAAAAAAGAAAATTTATTTCGGTAGAGAACGTACGCGATCTATGATACGATATAATATATACATATATATATATATATATATATATATATATATATATATATATATATATAATGTTAT
>NW_023395856.1:565000-567500 GCF_014083535.2 Vespa mandarinia
AGGTGAGGTGAGGTGAGGTGAGGTGAGGTGAGGTGAGGTGAGGTGAGGCAAGGTGAGGTGAGGGAGGGGTAAGGAGGCATTTCAGGATGCGATTACGACTTTTCTTGGTAGGGCGTCCAATCAGCAGTTATTTTTATAATGGCCGCCGCGTCCCGGTCGGCATAAGCGAGGTGGAGAGGCGCTCATGGATAACCGAAGGGAGGTGAGGAGGAACGGTGGCCATTGCGTGCCTCCTTCAACGAGCCGAAGTAGCCATTCGCCCGGCGTAGAGGCGTTATGTACTTTGAAAGTGCCTTCTCCCTCTTTCTCTCTCTCTCTCTCTCTCTCTCTCTCTTTTTCTATCTCTCTTTCTATCTCTCTTTCTCTTTCTCTCTCTCTCTCTCTTTCTCTCTCTCTATCTCTATCTCATTCTCTTTCTCTCTTTATCTTTATGCCTCTTATTCGTTTTTACCCTTATGATACAAATTTAAATGTTCACGTGCACGATCCTAATTTTCTTTCGAAAAGTTTCACGGTTAATTGTTTTTTTTTCTTTTTTTTCTTTTCCTTTTTTTCTTTTTTTTTTTCTTTTTTTTTTTTTTTTTTTTATTATTATTATTATTATTATTATTATTCCTCTTTTCTTTTTTGTGCTTTTTTTTTGTTCCCTGTTTCTTTTTCTTCTTTTTTCTTTTTTTTTTTCCTTCTTTCCTTCTTTTTCTTGCATTCGTTTTAACTCAGCAAAGTTAGGAAATATTATCTGAAGTGTTGTGTGTGCGTATGTATGCATGTATGTATGTATGTATGTGTGTGTGTGTGTGTGTGCGTGTGTGTGTGTATGCGTGTGTACGTGTGGATGCATTTATATATTGCGCCGCTTCGTAACGTATCCGTATATAACCACACGCGCGCCGAGTATTAAAATTTGCGTTCGGACTAATTTTTCACGTCTACTTCTTTTTGTTTGTTTATCTTCTTTTTTCTTTCCTCTTCTCCTTCTTCTTCCTTCTTTCTTCTTCTTCTTCTTCTTCTTCTTTCTTTCTTTTTCTTTTTTTTTTTTTCTATCCTTTTTTTTTTAGTGACTTCTGAAATTGATTATGACAGGTCTTCTTCTCTTTTTTTTTCTCTCTTCTATTTTCTTCCTCCTTTTTTTTTCTTTTTTAAGAATGTCTTCTCCCTCTTCCTCCAATACTATCCACCCCCCCCCCTTCTCTCTCTCTCTCTCTCTTTATCTCTTTCTGTCTCTTACTATGTTCTTTTTCTTTTATATCTCGGGTAAAATTTAAAGGTTCGTGTATGAGTATTATGATCGCAATTTTTTTTTTTTTTTTTTTTTGTTTTTGCTTTACTTTTGCTTTCAATAAAATTTTACGGTTCACTTTTAAATGAAATCTTTACGATAGATTTTTATATGATATCTTTATGATACGTATTTTATGATACTAATGATATATATATATATATATTGCAATAATTTGCATGTGGATTGATTTTGTTTAATGACTTTAAAAAAAAAAAAAAGAAGATTTGTCAGAGATCTTTTCTCTTTCTTTTTTTCTTTTTTTTTTTCTTTTTTTTTTTTTCTTTTTTTTTGAACGAATCGATCATCATACAAATCGATAATCGAAGAAGATCTCTCGTCGAAGTTATTTCTAATGCAGGTCGATGCACATTTAAGTATATACGTATTAATTCGTTTGAAAATTAATTCGATAATATATTTTTAAAATATGCTCATTAAATATTTTCTAAATATTATTTAAATATTATTCGAATTGATCGTACAAGTAACGTTGAAATTACAGTAATAAAAATTACTGTATATAAATATCGTAATTATTATTATTTTTTTTTTTTTTTTATTTCCTTTTTTCTTTTAACTATAAAATAATACGAATATCTATATTAATATATTATTATATTATACCGTTACTCCGTAAATAATATATCAATTCTATATTATATATATATATTTTTATTTTTATTTATTAATTTTATTTATTAATTAATAAATTTTCTCATTACTATATCATTGAAAAATTATCAATATTAATTTCGTACTTTTATAAATAAATCCTATAATCTCATAGGTCAACTTTTTATCTTTTGCATATATATATATATATATATATATATATATATATATATATATACAAATATATACAAAGATAAGGATGACAACTGGACACAATGGACAGATAATTAGAAAAACGTTAGTAGAAAAAGTTCGTTCCGTGCAGACGATGAAACTAAAACTCAATCACGTTAAAGAAAAGAAGGGACCAAGAAAAAACATAATTGCCAACTATAGGAAAGAGAATGTTACATTTTATGGATTATTGCGATGGGGCTTGAGGGGTAGGGAGGATAGGGAAGGGAATAGAAGGGGGGGTGGAGGGGGGTGTACGGGGGAGGTGCCCGATCTAATAACGATCCGTTACCTCCGAGGCCTTTATTAAGCGAACTATAATACACTCTAACACACGCTAATACATACGAACACGTATTACATAGACATCAT
>NW_023395856.1:572500-577500 GCF_014083535.2 Vespa mandarinia
CATTTCGTTTAAATATATTGATTATAGTGATTGTAATTATTTAATATTGATAAAAATAATTTCTTCTTCTTTTTTCTCTTTTTTTTATTTCTTCTTCTTCTTCTTTTTTTTTCTTTTTTTTTCTTGTTTTTAATCTTAACTTTCTTCTATCATTCATTTATGTCACATGCCTATTAAACAATTTACTATACTATTATATTACTATTATATTACTATTGTTGTTTCCTTTATATTTTATATAAATATAAAATGATTAAAAATGATAATGTTATCGAAAGAATAAGATTTTAGATGATATTTTTTATTCATCTGTCTGTCTCTCTCTTTCTCTCTATCTGTCTGTCTGTCTGTCTGTCTGTCTGTCTCTCTATGTCTGTGTCTGTGTCTGTTTGTCTGTCTGTCTGTCTGTCTATCTGTATCTGTCTGTGTCTGTCAGTGTCTGTCAGTGTCTGTCTGTGTCTGTCAGTGTCTGTCTGTGTCTGTCTGTGTCTGTCTGTGTCTGTCTGTGTCTGTCTATGTTTGTCTGTGTCTGTCTGTGTCTGTCTGTGTCTGTCTGTGTCTGTCTGCGTCTATCTGCGTCTATCTGCGTCTGTCTGTGTCTGTCTGTGTCTGTCAGTGTCTGTCTGCGTCTGTCTGCGTCTGTCTGCGTCTGTCTGCGTCTGTCTGCGTCTGTCTGCGTCTGTCTGTGTCTGTCTGCGTCTGTCTGCGTCTGTCTGCGTCTGTGCTATGCTGTGCTATATGTCTTCGCGTTTTTTCTTTTTTTATCTTTCTTTGTCTCTCCGTCTACCTTTCTCTTTCTCTCTTTCCCCTTTCTGTCTGCCCTTCTGAATGTCTTTGTCTTTATGTCCGTTTTTCTCCATCTTTCTTTCATTCCGTTTGTCTGTGCCCGTTCTTTTATTTCTTCTTCTTTTCTTTTTTTTCTCCTTTTTTTTTGATCTTCGTAAGGTTTTTCTATTAGTCGGACTTTTCGTAAATCAGTGTTTCTTAATTACCATGTGTCTTTGTGCATTTATATCCGTCTTTTTTATGTCTGACATTTCATTCGTAATTCCTTCTTTTTCTCTCTCTCTTTTTTTTTTTAATTCGCCCTTTTGTTTACGATTTTTCCATCTATTCTCTCTTTTTCAAAATAACTGTCTTTATGTATTCCACCATTTCTTTAATTATTTCTCTGTCTACATGTCTGTTGGTGTGTTTCTTTTTTTATACGTCATTATTTTCAATACTTTTCCGTTTCTCAATCTGTCTGTCTGTCCGTCTATCTGTCTGTTTGTTCGTCTGTCTTTTGATGTCTTTTTCTATCTGTCTTTCTCTATATCTTGTTGTTTTCTTTTATTTCTGTCTTTGTGTATACCTTTAACTCTTTCCTATTTTCTGTCTGTCTTTGTGCTTTTCTTCTTATTCGCCTTTCTGTCCCTTTTATATATATTCCTGCCTTTTTGTGTGTCTTCCAGTTTTATTTTTTCCTGTATATCATTTCTGAACATCTTTCTATTACTCCATCATCGTCTGTCTTTCGATAATTTCCTACGTCTTACTATTTCTTTTTTTCTTTTTCGATATGTCTTCCCTTTTCTTCTTTTTTTTTTTTCTTCTCTGATGTCTTTTCAAGCATACGTCTCTCTTTCTCTCTCTCTCTCTCTCTCTCTCTCTCTCTCATACACTGTCTGTCCTCTTTATTTCAATCACATATTCTTAAAATGGCGACCCAAATTCTTCAAAAAGCTTCGTTACGAAGAAGCATTCCGACTTAGGATTCGTCAAGCATCGTAAATTCACCGATACGCCTTTAAAATTTAACGACGTTGATCCCGTCGTGAGGCTTAAAAGTCGTCTCGCGAATCGCGGTAATGAACTTAGGTTCTACCTATTTTACTCTTAAAACGTACTTCGATGTTATAAAAGGAACGTTACGAGCTCGTAAGAACCGACACCTGTCGCTCCCAGAATGAGAATTTAACGTTCTAAAAGATCCTTCCATTCTTTTTTCTACCTTTATTTTCTGTCTCTGTTTTTGTTTTTCTTTTTCTTTTTTTTGTTGTTGTTTTCTTTCTTTCCTTCTTTTTTCTCTTTTTTTTCTTTTCTTTCTTTCTTTTTCTTCCCTTTTTTCTTTATTTCAACCGATACGATCGTATTAGTTCCGTGTCGTTGGATCGCCGATTCATTTGAGGAATTACGCTTATTGAGAGATGACACGATAGATAATAACGATCTTATTCACTCCCTTAGGCATTCTCTTCTTTGGACATTCTTATGGCGATTCTTTATGGTGGAACACACGTATTACATCTGTCGAAAGTTCTTTCTCTTTTTATTTTTTTTCCTTTCTTTCTTCTTCTCCTTCTTCTTCTTCTTCTTCTTCTTAACGACGTGTATTATCGCAAGAGAGAGAGAGAGAGAGAGAGAGAGAGAGAGAAAAAGAAAATTATGCACCGAGTGAGATAAGATTGTAAGAAATATTTCAAGATCATATCTTATATGTGTTTCTTATGCGTTGTTTAAAATTTTGATATAAAAAATAAGAAAATGAGAGACAGATAAAGTGAGAGAAATATATATCTATGTATATATATAGATAGATAGTGTATGTGTGTGAGAGAGAGAGAGAGAGAAAAAAAGAAAGAAGAGAGAGAGAGAGATGGACAGAAAGAAAGATGTATAAATAAAGAGAAAGAAATATATATATATATATATATATATATATAAATAGAAAGAGAGAGAGAGAATAAGAGAGAGAGAGAGAGAGAGAGAGAGAGAGAGAGAGAGAGTTAGAAGGTGTAAAACGATATATCGCGAACCCCCAGAGCGATCGGCGTTGTTGTGAAATATTAATAAGCAAATTAGTTCGGACTTAGTGGTCCGCCGATACAAAATCGCTTCGATGGAAATGGCCGTCGGCCGCTATAACGCTCGTATATCACTTCCCACGCCTTGGCACTGTTAAAGCCGCCAGAACGCGGAACCCGTTCCCTCCATTTCTCTCTCACTCACTCTCTTTCTCTCTCACTTTTTCTTTCTTTCTTTCTTTCGTTTCTTTCTTTCGTTTCTTTCGTTTCTTTCGTTTCTTTCTCTTACACTCTCGCTTTTGAAACGCTCCGAGCATCGTGTCGAGTTCCTTTTTATCGAGTGCTATCGTTTTCGATTACTTCTTGCCTCCGTTTTCTTTCTTTTTTACTTTATTTATTTTTTTATTTATTTTTTTACTTATTTATTTATTTATTTATTTATTTATTTATTTATTTATTTATTTATTTGTCGAATTTAAGTACAAATATTTGCGAGTTTTCTTTTTAGTTATTATTTTTGATCGATTTATTTAGAATGCAGATGAAAGGAAAGAGAGAGAGAGAGAGAGAGAGGGAGATTCGAATTTATATTGTTTACGAAATGTGAGAAATTGTTTGGTCGATTTGTTTGGAATAAGATGAAAAGAGAGAAAGAGAGAAAGAGAGAAAGACAGAGAGAAAGAGGAAGAGAGAGAGAAGGAATAAAAGTGGTTGAATTTATATTGTTCATATTGTTCAAGAAATATGGAATTGTCGGTTTTGATTTGTTTAGAATGAGATGAAAAGAGAAAGAGTAAAGTCAGTGAAAAAGAGAGAAAGAGAGAGAGAGGATGTGTAAACGTGTGGGTGGAAACGTGACACGAGCCACCGGTACGGAAGGAACGTGGTACTCTTGTGAATGTCAAGGTGTAAACTGACACAGGTACTTTTCAACGAACAATCATTTCTGATCCCAAACACCTGCTCTCTTTCTCTCTCTTTCTCTCTTCCTCTGTCTATGAATTATTCGAAGGTTATCTATATTTTATTCATAAAATCATTTCGATTATTAACGTTCAAAACCTTTTTTAAAAAGAGATGTCAGGATGATCTCAAAATTCTAATCCCGATAATGAGGTTGGATAATTAAAATATAATTATATATATAATATAATATGTATAGAATTAACTTGATATCTTTCATAATTTTTATCAAAGGATTGCGTATCAACAATCATGTTAAATTGTAATTCACAATAAATTTGTAATATTGTATCATTGAATTTATCCTAAAGAAAAAAGAAAGAAAGAAAAAAGAAAATTTTAACAATAATAGATTTCGTATAATACATATTACACTTATACTCTCGAAAATATCGTATATACGTTTTTATGATTAAATAATGCACCTGTTAATATCGTGTACATCAATGTTAAGAAAAAAAAAAATATATATATATTCTATGCTTGAATAGACTATGCGGAAGGTCAATTTGGAAAAGTTTGACGTTTCGTTCGTACGGAGAATGGTAAAAAGGGGGAGAGAGAAAGAGAGAGAAAGAGAAAAAGAGAGAGAGAGTATGGTTGTAGTAAAATGCCTCGGGACAAGAATTCGACAATTACGTCAGGGTAACGTAACGGATGATCGGTCGGTGAGTTAGGCGTCGAAGGTGGAGGCGGAGGTGGAAGCGGAGGTGTTAGTAGTGGTGGTGATGGTGATGGTGATGGTGGGCGTCGGGACGTCTAGAATGTGCGAACGTCATCCGGCTAAATGCTTTTCGCGTTCGCGTGCTGACGTTCGAGAACGGAGAGCACGTCTATCTATAGAGCAAAAGAGAGAGACAGACAGAAAGAGAATGAGAGAGAGAGAGAGAGAGAGAGAGAGAGAGAGAGAGAGAAAGAGAGAACGTGCCAGTATGACCCCTCTTCTCGGATGGATGCTGCGGGGAAACAACAACTATAGTACAACACTAGCAAGTCTCTCTCTCCTCCCTCACCTCCCTCACCTCCCTCCTGGGTCACCTGTCCGACAAGTCAGACGTGGGAAAATGTAGGTCGAAATCGCGCACGAGCGCATAATTGGACAGGTGCTTTACTCGAGCGTGTTCTTTCTCTCTCTCTTTCCCTCTTAGCTTTTCTCAATGAAATTCTCTCTCTTTCTCTCTCTCTCCCTCACTCTGGTCGAAAGGGGAATTTCAAAGTCATCCTCTCTCTTTCCTCTCTCTCTTTTCTTTT
>NW_023395856.1:582500-592500 GCF_014083535.2 Vespa mandarinia
TATTTCTTTTATAAATCAATAAAAGGTTAAAACGATTAATTAATATTAGCAAATTATTAAATATCATAAATTTGAAAATTATGTCAAATAAATTCATTTATATATCAATGACATATTAAATGATTAATAAAAATTATTATATTATTATAAATCTTAGATGTGAAAAAGGGTCTTGAAATATTTCTTTTATAAATCAATAAAAGGTTAAAACGATTAATTAATATTAGCAAATTATTAAATATCATAAATTTGAAAATTATGTCAAATAAATTCATTTATATATCAATGACATATTAAATGATTAATAAAAATTATTATATTATTATAAATCTTAGATGTGAAAAAGGGTCTTGAAATATTTCTTTTATAAATCAATAAAAGGTTAAAACGATTAATTAATATTAGCAAATTATTAAATATCATAAATTTGAAAATTATGTCAAATAAATTCATTTATATATCAATGACATATTAAATGATTAATAAAAATTATTATATTATTATAAATCTTAGATGTGAAAAAGGGTCTTGAAATATTTCTTTTATAAATCAATAAAAGGTTAAAACGATTAATTAATATTAGCAAATTATTAAATATCATAAATTTGAAAATTATGTCAAATAAATTCATTTATATATCAATGACATATTAAATGATTAATAAAAATTATTATATTATTATAAATCTTAGATGTGAAAAAGGGTCTTGAAATATTTCTTTTATAAATCAATAAAAGGTTAAAACGATTAATTAATATTAGCAAATTATTAAATATCATAAATTTGAAAATTATGTCAAATAAATTCATTTATATATCAATGACATATTAAATGATTAATAAAAATTATTATATTATTATAAATCTTAGATGTGAAAAAGGGTCTTGAAATATTTCTTTTATAAATCAATAAAAGGTTAAAACGATTAATTAATATTAGCAAATTATTAAATATCATAAATTTGAAAATTATGTCAAATAAATTCATTTATATATCAATGACATATTAAATGATTAATAAAAATTATTATATTATTATAAATCTTAGATGTGAAAAAGGGTCTTGAAATATTTCTATTATAAATCAATAAAAGGTTAATACGATTAATTAAAATTAATAAATTATTAATAATCTTCGATATAAAAGGCATCTAACAAATTTCACTTTTAAATCAATCAAAATATAGTATGATTAATTGAAATTATTTTAAATTATAAAAAAATTTTGTTTTATAAAAATTTCAAAATTTCACTTATATATCAATGATGAAACATTGCAATTAACAAAACTTATTAAATCATTAATAAATCTTATATATGAAAGGCATCTAAAAGAATTATACATATGATAAAAAAAAAAAAAAAAAAAAGAAAATAATAAATAGAACCATTAAATAAAATCAAATTTTCATGTAAAAATCTTTTACATGAAAAGTTAAAAATAATAAAATTTCACTAACATACCAATGATAAAACATTATCAATTGATTGAAATTTATTAGATCGTTAAAAACGTTAAGAAAAAAAAAGAAGAAGAAAAAGCAAAAAAAAAGAGAGAATGAATAATGAAATAGAACCATTTAGTGAAAAAATAATTAAATTATAAAAAATATTCCATATAAAGAGTTAAAAATCTCACATAATATATACCGACGATAAGAAAGGATAAGATAATAATAATAAAAAAAAAAAAAAAAAAACTTATTGAATTGTAGAAAATCTTTTGTATTAAGAAAAAAAGAAAAAAAAAAGGGTAAAAATTTCACATATACATGTCATATATCAATGAAAAAAAAAAAAAAAAAAAAAAAGAAAAAATAGAATAATTAATATACGTATGTATTCGTGTAAAAAAAAATGAGAAAGAAAAATAGAGAGAGACAGAGAGAGAGAGAGAGAGAGACAAATAAATACATACGCATACACATATGCGCATGCACATGCATAAAGAAGACATACACACATATGTACACACAGATACATACATATAGTCAGACAGAGAGAGAGAGAGAGAGAGGGAGAGAGAGAGAAAGAAGAGAGTCTCTCATATATACTATGTGGTTCGATTGTATACGCAGACGGCACGCACGCGGTACGTGTTCGCGAATGTAGCGAAGAGTGTTCGTGCCGAACACGTGTTCACCAAGCTAATGCATTAGCTGCGCCGCGTAAAAAAGTATTTTTTTTTTTCCTTCTTTTTCTTCTTCTTCTTCTTTTTCTTTTTCTATTTTATTTCTTTTTTTTTTCTTCTTCTTCTTTTTCTCTTTCTTTCTTTCTTTCTTTCTTTTCCCGAGGGCCGTAAGGCGACGCGAATCTTGACCGGTGGATACAATAGACCTCCCCATTACCCGCACCCCCTCCCGCCAGCACTCCACACTTTCCCTCTTCACTCTTCTACCTTTTACCTTCTACCTCTTCTTCCCTTCTCCCTTTCTCTTTTACGTAGCACAATTTCTCTTTCTCACTTTGGTCGACTTCATCGATTCATCGCGAATAATAATAATCTTTTTATTACGACGTTATTATAATAAAATTTACACACATATATATATATATATATATTTGTTTTCTTGTTTGTTTGTTTTCTTCTTTTTTTTAATATATGTATATATATATATATATATATATATACTTATGAAGAAGTTTATTTTAATTATTTCAATAAATTAAAATGAATTATATATATATATATATTCAACGATATATAATAATACAGATTTGATTGTATTATTATTATTATTTTTAATATACGTGTATATATATATATATATACATATATACATATAAAATATATAGTATATATATATATATACTTATGAAGAAGTTTATTTTAATTATTTCAATAAATTAAAATGAATTATATATATATAGCGATATAATAATACAGATTTGATTGTATTATTATTATTATTACTATTATTATAATAAATATATTTTTATAATATTATTATTATTATTATAATAAATATATTTTTATAATATTATTATTATTATTATAATAAATATATTTTTAAAATATTATTATTATTATTATAATAAATATATTTTTAAAATATTATTATTATAATAAATATATTTTTATAATATTATTATTATTATTATAATTAAATTTATAATTTATATATTATAATTATATAATTACTTTTATATTATAATTATACTATAATTATTTTTATAATATTATTATTATGATTATATTTTAATTAATTATTAAATATATATATTTATTATATTTATATATTATTATAATAATTATTATTATTATAATAATAATAATAAATATTATAATAATAATAATAAATATTATAGTAATAATAATAATAATAATAATAATAATTATTATTATTATTATTATTATTATTATTATTATTATTATTATTATCATCAAATTTATCCTGCAAAAAATGTTAGACCCATTGTTCGTACAATTATTAAAATATAAAAGTTAAAACGTTTGATTTATAAAAGTTTGTTTTCATTTCTTCTCTTTTTTAAAATTAGAATATTAAATTAACATGCATACGATGAATTTTGTATATACATACATACATACGTTCACCTAAATATATAAAAAAAAAAAAAATATATATATATATATATATATGTGTAAAATACCAATCTACTGCGTACGTGATTGCACGTGATTGTATCGGTGTACGTTCATTCGTGTTTTCAATCGGACGAATGATTCAAAAGAGCGTAATAATAATTTGAATCGAGAAAAGAGATCGATAAAACGCATTAGATCGTTTTTGTGCACAGTAGAGAGAAGAGAGAGAGAGAGAGAGAGAGAGAGAGAGAGAGAGAGAGAGAGAAAGGAATTATTAACGGAGTTATATTGTTGGATGTTTTTAGGGTGAGTTAGGATCAAGAGGATAGAGTTAGATAGGTTGGGGTAAGAGAGAAGGGGTAAGGTGAGCGAGTGTTATAAGAAAAAGAGGGGTGTGGGGGGAGGAGGTGGGGGGATGACGAACAAAAGACGCGCGACCACGCAAAATTTATCCAATCGAATGGTTCGCGTAGCCTAACGCCATTTCTTCTTATTTATCGTCGCTATCGTTGGCACCTTTCCAGTCGGGACCGTTATAAATCTCTAGCCATTTAATATGCAAATCTCCGACAGCCTGAGGTCTCTCTCTCTCTCTCTCTCTCTCCTTCTCTCTCTCTCTCTCATTCTCTCTCTTTCTGTTTGTCTCTGTCTGTTTCACTCTTTCTTCTACGTGGCATTTCGTTTCTCACTCTCTTTTTCTATAGCGAACGAGTTTCAATCGCGAATGTAATTCATATACACGCGTAATGTGCTTCTCCTTTAAACCCATCGGCACGTCCATCTGATATTATCAACGAGTATATATATATATATGTGTGTGTGTATGTGTGTGTGTGTACATATATATATATATAATACATACTAAAAACAATATCACTGTAAATAATTATTATCATCCACTCTCCGTTTCAACCTCATATCCCATTGTTATATCATCCTAATATTGTATCTCTTAGTACAATGAATGATCTATCTATATACTATTTATATTTAATCTCTAATTTTATAATATAATTATTTTAATATATATATTAGATAGGTATTATGTCCTTGTATATAAATATATATATATATATATATATATATATATATATATATATATATGATTATTACAGATATATTCATTAATATTTATTAATATCTATCGTCCTTAAAATATTCAGCTAAATTGTGATGTTGTGATTGGCATTAAAAAAGAAGAGAGAAAGAGAAAGAAAAAAAAAAAAATAAAAGGAAAAACAGGTTCTTTCCATTTGTTTCAATATTCTTTTATTTTTTTTTTTTAAGTTTTTTTATTCTTTTTTTTTTTTTTTTCTTTTTAAGTCCGTTTTTCCAGAAACACGTAACCATTCATTCTTGCTTTCGACAATTATTTCATTTATGTATGCGTTATCAAATTGACAAAAAAAAAAATACATTATTACGGGAATAAAAAATAATAATAATAATAATAATATTAATAATAATAATTATTATTATTATTATTATTATCGAAGGGAAAAGAAAAAAAAAACAAGAAAGAAGGAACAAAAAAGAAAAAAAAGAAAAGGAAAAGAAAAAAAAACGAAAGAAAGAAAAAAAGAAAAAAAGAAAAAAGAAAAGAGAGAGAAAAAAAGGAGAAATACAAAAAACCATCATCATGTCTTCGCATAAATAATTACATATCCATTATGTACCTTTTTTTAACAAAGTATATCTACATATCTACCTGTATATCGATACATATATTATATATATATATATCTCCCTCTCTCTCTCCCTCTCTCTCTCTCTCTCTTTCTCATTTTGAATATTTCCGTCAGACACTTATCAAAAGGAGGTGTGAGAAAAAGTGGCTATTTGGTGAGAGTGCCGATAGCAAACACAAATTGGTGGTGGCTCGACTAATACCCGCCGCGTTTAAGATGAATGGTCTTTTATATGGTTAACCGTGTGCCAAGGCGTTATGCGCTCCGTTAACGTTGAATTATCGGGAGTGTGTGGTGCCAGGGGTGGAGGAGGCATACCACTGTGCAACGCCGGCACAATAACGGACCCCGCGGGTGGTGGACCCACACCATGAAGAAGAAGAAGACGAAGAAGAAGTCGAAGAAGAAAAAGAATAATAATAAGAAGAGTAACAAGAAGAGAAAGATCGGATTGGATCGGATAGGATCGGATCGGATATCTCCAGACAGACTACGAGAAACGTCGCGGTCTTTTATCACCAGCCTATACTATACTCATCCCCCTATAACTCCCCTACCATACACTTTCCCTCCCCCCCTCCCACTGTTAGTTCTCATTCCAATAGCTGAATTTTAATCTCGACTACGTCCTCCTCTCGATCGATTTCAAAATACATTATATTATGTATATAGATATATATATGTGTGTATAGATATATATGTATATGTGTGTGTGTGTGTGTGTGTGTTTGTATGTGTATATATGTGTGTCTAGAGGTATGTAGGTATAATGTTTTCGAACGATTTATGACCCGAAGAATCGCGCGTCGATCTTTTACTGCGATCCCAAACGATCCCTAAAAACTCTTCCTGTCGTTGTATTTATTCGATGAACATACGATGTCCACCTCTTTCGAGATCCATTATAATTGTGGTATGTTGGAGGTGAAGTGAGGAGAGGACAGATGGTTATATATATATATATATATATATATATATATATATATATATATATAGAATTCGAGTTATTCGCTATATATATAAAAAAAAAAAAAAAACAAAGAAAAGAAAACGAAAAGGAAAAATATTTATTTCGTTTATTTATTTATTTATTTTCTTTATATAGCGATTAAATAATACGATTCTGTGTAAAAGAAGAAGAAGAAAAAAAAGAGAAAATAGAAAATTGTGCCGAACATAATTTTATTAAAATAACAAAAAAAAAAAAAAAAGAACAAAGAAAAAGGAAAAGAAGATCGATCGATCGTACGTTTTGTATTGCTTCATTGGAAAAAAAATTCGATAGATCAATTGAAAATCGTAATAATAAATATTTTAATTAAAGAAAAAAAAAAAAAAGAAAGAAGAAAAAAGAGAGACAACTCGTTTTTTTTTTTTTTTTTTTCATCATAGAGGACGGTGAGGAGGAGGAATGTAGGGGTTGGAGAGAGAATATATCAAAGATTTTCATTCGTTTAAAATAAAATAATCAAAAGATACGGTTAGATAAAAAGAGCGATCTACTAGATCAATTTAGAAATTCGTTGATCCCTAACCAACGTCGTCCAATTATTGCCAAGGGGGAAAAGATAGAGGTTACAATAATAGCACCGTTGGTCTTTCGGATTCAAAGACTTTACTACTACTATTACTATTACTATGTCGTGTATATGGGACGTTCGGAAACACGTCGTGAAAACACGAGAATCCATGGCATCACTGAACACGGGATTGATTGATGGTGGAGTCGCCATGTTTATAATTAGTCCGACGTTTCCGGGCAAAAGCGAGAAAACATAATCTAGTTTCTATACTATACTCGTTAAATATACATATATATATATATATTTAGTGTGTGTGTGTGTGTGTTTGATTTCAAGATTTTTATTGATTTATTTATTATTCTTTTTTCCTTATTCTGTTTTTTCTTTTGATTAATTTTTAAAACATTAATTTCGTAAGTATTCATAATCAATTTTAAAAGAATGATTTTATTGAATAATAAAAAAATAATATATATATATATATATTATTTTTTATTATTACTTTTTTTTATTATGATTTTATTATTAATTTAATATATATATATATTATTATTTTTTAAATAAGTATAATATATACATACATATACTATTTTTAAATATTACATTATTTTATTATTTCATTCTTTTTTATCATAATTTTATTAAAAACTTTAATATATATAAAGGAATAAATATTATTATATTTATTATATTTATTATATTTATATTATTATATTTAAATATATATATATATATATATATATATATATATATATATATAATAAATTTGTAAATATTAAAAAATATTTCTAATGAATATCCTCGATATTCGAAAGAAAATTATAGAGATCAATATATCATTATTATTACATATTAAATTATTATTTTTAAAATAATAATACTAATAATAATAATAATAATAATAATAATAATAATAATAATAATAATATATTCGTTAATAATAAAATATTTCTGAGAGATGTCCATAATGTTCGAAGAGAAAATATAGAGATAGACAGATAGATAAAAAAGAGAGATAGAGTTAGAGTTAGAGAAAGAGAGAAAGAGAGAAAGAGAAAGAGAAAGAGAATAAGAGAGAGAGAGAAAGACAGAGAGAGGTGATATCTACGGTCGAGTGTAATTTAGAACGGAAACACGTCTGACAAGGCGCACACTTTCCTTGTTTCTCTTCTAGCATACGACTTGCATTCTAATTTCGTTCGTTTCTGATTATACTAGTATACTATTTACTACTACTATTACCTATTACTATTACTACTGTAACTACTACTACTACTACTACTACTACTATTACTATTACTAATACTAATACTAATACTAATACTAATAAACGGCAGATGTTATGCGTTATATTTTATCCGTATCCTTTTAACCACGTGGACGCGTTTACGACGTTAACGATGTTACCTTACGTTCGAAGGATCCATCCACGTGTTCAGGAAGCCGAATGATGCGGGCATCGATTCGTTTTTCGCAGTTCTTTGCGTTCACATGACTTTTCTCTTTCTATTTCTCTCTCTCTCTTTCTCTCTCTTTTTATATCTTTCTCATTCTCTCTCTCTCTCTCTCTCTCTCTCTCTCTTTCTTTCGTTCTTTTGCTATCTTTCGTCATAGACCGTTGAACACGATCGTAACGACTCGGTTTTATAGTGATAAAACAAATGTGTCGAAGGGTTGCTTGAAAAGTTCGAATAACGAGAACCGCGAGAAGACAAATTCTCCATAATATTCACTTTCAACGATACTTATGTATATACATATATATATATATATATATATATATATATATATATATATATATGTATATACATATATATGTAGATGTATAGATATATAAAACTTACCACGTTTTTGCATGTAACTGAAGAGATCGTCGAGAAATTCTTTTCGTTTTGGATCATCATTAATCTCGTACAACTGTAATTAAAAATAAAATGTATGAATTGGAATAATTGAAAATAAATAAATAAATGTACTTCTTGTTTTCTCTTTATTGCAATTTTATTTGTACGTTTGTAAAACAAACAAAAGATCGATCTTGAATAATATAAATAAGCGCGTTTCGTAAACGAGATACCTTTTTTTCTTTCCCCCTGCCCCCAGGCCCCCACCCCTAACCTCTCCCCCCCCCCTCCTCCCACCGCCACCGGCATCGATCACTATTTATTCGAGATATCGAATAAAAAAATAAATCCCTCTCGTTTCATCTTTCTCATTTAATCCATCAACTCATCAACAATCATACTATTCCTTTCTTTTTTTTCGTTTTCATTATTATTATTTATTTATTTATTTATTTTTTTTTTTTTTTTATTATATTTCTTTATACATTCTTTTCATACTTTGATATTTCGACACTTTTGTTCCCCATCCCCCCACCACCACCTCCCCCACTCTCTCTCTCTCTCTCTCTCTCTCTCTCTCGAATCGAATCGATTAACGATCAATCATTATTCGAATAAAACAAATCAATCATTCCTACTGATGATTTACATATCATTCAATAAAAGAAATTAATTAAATATTAATCCCTTAAAAATTAAACAAGTATGGTAATTTTTATCTACGTTCATTTCATTTTATTATTTATTTCTTATCTATTCCGTCGTAATTCTTAACTAACATTAATATGACCTTTTCTCATAATCCTTATCCACCTCCTTCTACATCCTCCCTTATCCATCCTCAATATACTAAATCTGACCCACCCAACACCCTGATCACCATGATCCCTTAATCATCGTAAACGTGCAAACGTATTCAATTATGAAATATACTTTTTACAGACATTGGTGTATCCGCGTGAATGTGTGTAAATTTAAAGAGCGATTAAAGGAAAAAAAAATAAAAAAATAAAAAAAAATAAAAAAAAGAAGAAGAAGAAGAAGAAGAAAGGAAAAAGAAAAGGATACAAAAAACAAACAAAAGAAAAGAATAAAAAATGATAAAAAAAGAAAAAAAAGAAAAAAAAAGCGGAAGAAAGGAGGGAATGAAGGAAGGAAGGAAGGAAGGAAGGAAGGAATAAAACGTTACTCGCGGCACGGTAATAAAAACAGGAGTGAAACGAGCGAGCTCATAGCAACGGACAGATTAGTTAGCTCCGATTATTAATGATTCCGTTTAACCCGAAAGCCCTTCGTACGAACGAAACGGGCCCTTCGGGCCTAGTTCAACTCTCTCTCACTCTCTCTATCTCTCTCTCTCTCTCTCTCTCTCTCTCTCTCTTTCTTTTTTCTCTTT
>NW_023395856.1:607500-610000 GCF_014083535.2 Vespa mandarinia
TTATTTTTGTCTCTTTATTTTTCATCTCTATCTCTCTCTCTTTCATCTCTTTCTCACGCGATATATACATAAGTAAGGATAAACATATTGACCTTCTTTAGTCCTTACGATATAATTTTCAAACAAACCAACTAACATTCGATTCGTTATTATTAGCTTTTTATTTTGGTTATATAAATAATACATATGTATATATATATATATATATATATATATACATATATTTATATACATAGATACGGGTTACCTAATACGTCTTAACCTTAAGTTTTTTCGTTCACCTATTTGTTTTGATAATAAGAAATGTTTCAATAACATTCAACGATCGAAGGTTTAACCGATGTATGTATATATATATATATATACACACACACACATATTTACATCTGTTTTTCTATTAAACACGAGACGTGGTTTTTGTTTTTCTTCTCTTAACATCTTTCTCTTTCCTCAGTCGTACGGATAAGTCGTAACAAAGCGAACGTCCAAATTACGTGACGACGACGATCATTAAATCCTAAAAGCTTTTATTATTTTATCGCGTAATTTTAATAATCGTATCAAAAATTTAGAATTATAATTAGAATTACGTGGTGAATATTAAGAATTATTTGTTTAATTGAATAACAATGAAGATTTCGATAAAAGAGAGACAGAGAGACAGACAGAGAGAGGCAGAGAGAGAGAGAGAGAGAGAGAGAGAGAGAGAGAGAGAGAGAGACAGACAGAGAGAGGCAGAGAGAGAGAGAGAGAGAGAGAGAGAGAAAGATTTTTGACGATGATTTTATTGAAAAATATTCTTCATATCAAATAAATTCGATCGATTTTATTAGAATAAGTATTAAGCGATATTAAAATCGATATAGGATTAGATAACGATATATAAGATTTTATTTGGAAATATACGTATATAGAGATAATATATATTAAGATTTATTAAGAATATATTTATTTAGAAAAATTTCAAGATATATATTATATTTTTGAAAGAGAGAGAAAGAGAGAGAGAGAGAGAGAGAGAGAGAGAGAGAGAGAGAGAGAGAAAGACAAACGACAATGGAAATTATTATTTCATTTTGATATTCGTTAGATGAAATATAATATGTTCGATTGATTTCATTAGAATTAGAATTAGAATTATAATTAAATGATATTAAGTTTTTAATTAGATAAAAATGTATAACTTTTATTATTGAATTTTATAGAGACGAAATATATAAAGATTTTAGAATAAAGAGAGAGAGAAAAAAAAAGAGAGAGAAAGAGAGAGAGAGAGAGAGAAAGAGAGACGATAAAGAACAAATTTATCTAATTCGTAATATATATAATACATATATTATCTATCATTATTAAAATTTTTATACTATCTTTTTAGTAGAATAAGAACTCGAAATATTTTTGTTATTAGATTTAAATATTATTTTTTGAAATATTAATAATTCCACGTCTTATCTTTTACTTAGCAAAATATATTATATATATATACATATGTGTGTGTGTGTGTGTGTGTGTGTGTGTGTGCGTATGTTTGATGTGTATATAAATTATATTGAATAACTTTTCAATTTTATAGAATGACAACTTATTCAAGTTAAAAAAAGAAAAAAAGAAGGAAATTATAATATCAATGAGTTAAAATTCTATGATAAAATTTAAATGATTCATCTATATTATATAAAATGTATTTACAAAAAAAAAAATATATATATATATATATATATATATATATATGTTTAAAATGTAAGAATGTAAAAGAAGAGGCGACGAAATGTAAAAGATCGATGAATTATGATCACTCCTCCATCGAATATTATTTCTCTTTTGTTCTTGTCTTTTTCCCTTTTAATTTTTCGTTTTTTCTGTCTTTTTCTTATCTTTTTTACTTTTCTGTAATTTTTTTTTTTTTCTTCTATCACGAACGTTTGGGTAACCACTTTACAACTCGATGGCAACACGATCGACCAGAAAGAAGATTTATACGACCTGTGTGCGAATACGGTCGAACAGTCGACTCGATTTAATTCGGTAGCATGGAACAACAAGAGGAAGAAAGAAAAAGAAAAAAGAATAGAGAGAGAGAGAGAGAGAGAGAGAGAGAGAGAGAGAGGGAGAAACAACTCGTTCAATTTGATTTCGATATCATGATAAGGTCTACTTCCATTCGATATAATGAAAAATCGAAATATAAAACATAAAATAAAATAAAATAAAATAAATAAATAAATTAACTAAAAATCCAAGCCGTTCAAAAATGTATATAATATACATATATATTTGTATGCATACATGTATGTATGTATGTATGTACGTGTGTGTGAATATATGTATATATTAATTTATGCATACGGTCGGCTAAAAGTTCGCAAGTGGATCAAAATTTCTTAGATCAATTTAAAATTCAATCATTTCTTTTCTCTTTATTCCAGATCATTAAAGAAAAAAAAAAAAAATATATATATATATATATATATACACACGTATACATATACATTATTTTATC
>NW_023395856.1:620000-625000 GCF_014083535.2 Vespa mandarinia
CCCCCTCCCCCTACCCACTCCCTATAACCCTTCTCCTCTCATCCGTCCTACTTCACTTCGCCCTCTCTCATCCCTCTTTCTTTCCCCCATCTACTCCCTACTCTCCTTCTTTACCAACTCCCACTCCCACTATTCGCTCCTACTATTCGCCACACTCACACATACTTTCTCTCACACACACACACACACACATGTATACATATACACACTCTTTGGTCATTTACAGGTCACTGTTGTTCTCCTTTGCTCTCTTCGACCGAAGATTCTATTTCAACTTCTTCTTCTTCTTCTTCTTCTTCTTCTTCTTCTTCTTCTTCTTCTTCTTCTTCTTTTCGTACACGCGAGAAAGGTCTTATATAGTAGTAATGGTAGTGTCAGCGTTAACGTTAGTGTTAGTAATAGTATTGGTGTTGGTGTTAGTGTTAGTGGTGGTAGGTATATTACGACAAACGTGAGTGAGCTACTTTGTTCGGTGCCGGCAGAGAAACCTGAAATTTTTAACGCTCATCTTTCCTCTTCAAATTGGAGGAAGTGGTGGAGGTGATAGAGGAGAAAGAGAAGGAGAAGGAGGAGGAGGAGGAGGAGGATGAGAAGGTGGAGAAGAAGGAGAAAGAGGGGGAAGAAAGGGGCCAAAGAGAACGAGAGACTATTCGATTTCTTTTGCCCGTTTCTATGGAATATTTTAATGGGGGATGCGGGGGGTGGTGGATGGGTTGAAGAGGGGAAGGACGCGATTATTTGTTCGATGTTCGATTTTTTCCTATGGCAATTTCTTTTTTTAAACCTTACTACCATTTCATTCATTAACTTACATTTGTTTGCTTGTTTATAATCGCTTTTGTTCGTGCATTTTTCTTCTTCTTCTTCTTTTTTTTTTCCTTAATTTTCTTTCTCTTTTTTCTCTCTTTTTTCCTTCCTTCTTTTTTGCTTTTTATCTTCGTTCTACCTCGAACATTCGTTCGTTCGTTCCTTTTTTTTTTTTTTTCTTTTCCTCGCTTTTTCTTTTCCTTCGATTCTAATCCCACTGTATCGCTTTTAAATATTTCAATGGCTCGGACAATGGTACGGAGAATTTTTTTTTTCTCCTCTTTTCTTTTTTTTTGATTATCGAGACGGTTCTTTTTCTCTCTCTCTCTCTCTCTCTCTCTCTTTTATATATATATATATATATATATATTTTTTTTTTTTACTTCATATCGAATACTTAAGAATGACCCCAATAATGTTCAATATTTATTAATATATAACTCATATAATTTTTGTAAGTGAAATTTATTTTATTTCTTTTTTTTTTTTCTTTTTTTTTATTTTGCTATCCAGATATCTTTTTTCTCTTTTCTTTTCTTTTTCTTTTTTTTTTTTTGTTTCCTTGTTAAAATTCGCAATATCGTACGATAACGTAAACCCGTCATTGTTGCAATAAATCATTTGAATGATAACGACGATAATTACGCTTTGGATATCTGTGTGTTGTGTGTGTGTGTGTGTGTGTGAGAAAGAGAGAAAGTGAAAGAGAGAGAGAGAGAGAGAGAGAGAGTAAGAGAGAGAGAGAGAGAGAGAGAGAAAAAGGATTGGCAGGTTTGATAATGTAAAATGGCTGCATAGGAAAATAATAATCGCGGTATGACTGGTAGATACAATACGTATATACATATAATGACAGTAACCCTGAACAGGTTGAACGTATCAATTTGTTTGAAAATTACGATAATACTGAAATTATATTAGAATTCCTTTTGAGAGAAATTTTCATGATACTACTATCATCATCGTCATCATCATCATCATCATCATCATCATCATCATCATCATCATCATCATCATCATCCTCATCATCGTCATAGTCGTCTACGTTGTCTACGTCGTCTAAGTCGTCCTCGTCGAAAACAAACATTTCACATAAATTCTCATTTCCCCCCTCCCCCCTCATCCCCCCACCCGATAGAGATGCACGCATACGCGTGATACGCGCGAACGCGAGAGAGAGAGAGAGAGAGAGAGAGAGAGAGAGAGAGAGAGAGAGAGATAGAAAAGACAAAAAAGAAAAGAAAAGAAAAGAGTAAAGATAAAGGAATAGAAAATTTCATTCGATATTATAAATCCTTACTTATACCCTATAGATAAATTTTTCCTCTTAACATTTATCCATCTTCTATTATTTGTCATCTCTTTTATAATATCGCGAATATTCGAAAGAAAAAGAAGAAGAAGAAGAAAAGGAGAAAAAAAAAATAAGAAGAAAAAAGGAATGCATAGAAAATTTCATTCGAAATTAGAATTCAAAAAATTCGAAAGGAAAGGTGAAAGAAGAGAGGAGGGGAAAAAAAAGAAAAGAAAAGAAAAGAAAAGAAAAGAAAAAAAGACAAAAAAAAAAATATTAACACGCACCATCCAACAAAGAGCTATCATTCGAGTATCAGTAATGACAGTAAGACACGAACAGTTGGATCCTTGAAATCAATGATTATTCCAACTACTCGATGTTAGAAAACATAATAGGATATGTTCGAATTATAATGTTTGAATTACACTTAGAGGATTGGATGCGTGTACACAAAAGACACACACACACCAAGAGAGAGAGAGAGAGAGAGAGAGAGAGAGAGAGAGAGAGAGAGAGAGAGAGAGAGAGAAAGAGAAAAAGAAAAAGAGAAAGAGAAAGAAAGAGAGAGAGAGGGGAGGGGAGGGGAGAGAATTTTTTTATACCATTACTGCCATCGTAATAATCGTAATCATAATAACAATAATAATAATCATCATTATCATGATCGTCATCGTCATCATCATTATCATCATCATTATCATCATCATCATCATCATCATTATCATCATCATTATCATCATCATCATCGCATTTACTCGAAACCTTCCACGAAGAACAAGCATCATTCTTGGAATCTCTCCCTCCCTCCCTCCCACCCCTCTCACTCTCACTCTCCCTCTCTCTCTCTCTCTCTCTCTCTCTCTCTTTCGTAAATCCCCGTAGGTTAGTTTGAATATTGCATGCAAGAAGAACATTTCGATTCCAGGAATCGAAGTTTGCCTGCAGAGAGAAGAAGAGAAGCCAACTAACGGAGGAATATAATAATGCATCTTTCTCTCTCCCTCTCTCTCTTTCTCTCTCTCTCTCTCTCTCTCTCTCTATTTCTATCTCTATCTCATGTCGTGTCGTCTAACGATTTTCTAACTTACACGTCATATACGTATATATATATATATATATATATATGTATTCCTTCTTCATTGAAAAAGGAAAAAAATTTCTTCCTTTTTCTTTTTTCTTTTTTTTTTCTTTTATATATATATATATAAAGGTAATAAAAAAAAAAAGAGAGAAAGGAAATGAAGGAAGAAGAACGAGAACGAGAACGAGAACGAAATGAAGAAGATCGAAGTGCAAATATCAGAGGTAATGGGAAATAAATGAGGAATAAATGAAACGAAAAAGAAAGCGAAAAAGAAAAAAAAAAAAAAGAAAGAAAAAAAAAATAAATAAAAAAGGAAAAAAGATAATAAATAAATAAATAAAAAAAAAATGCCAAGTATTCCCGGTATATGCGTGTTAAAGTGCTCGTACTTAATTTTAACCTTCTCCTTCCTTCACCCCACCTTCTTCGCCCCCCCTTCTCTCCCTTTCTCCCTTTGTGCAACTATTTCTGCATTTGGTCATCTTTCGATTCTCTCGAGTACGATTCACTTCGAAGTGCGTAAATAATTGAGTAGTAAGTAACTAAGTGAGTGAGTGAGTGAGTGAGTGAGTAACTGAGTGAGTGAGTAAGTAAGTAAGTAAGTAAGTAAGTATATAAGTGAGTGAGTGAATGAGTGAGTGAGTGAATGAGTAAAGTGCATGACAAGTAGGGAGGAACTCGAAAAATCAAGTACTTGACGAGGACTCGTTAGTCTGTTCACATATTACACGTACACATAAATACAGACATACGAACACACGGAGGATATTGAGTACCGTTGATTTCCAAATATACAGGATGGACTGAAAAGTTCCAAACAATAAGTGCCATCGTTCGTAATAGCTCTTTCTTATATTGAAGAGACAGAGAGAGAGAGAGAGAGAGAGAGAGAGAGAGAGAGAGAGAGAAGAAAAAAGAAAAAGGAGAAAAAAAAGGGGGAAGAAAAATAGGCTAATAAATAGCGAAAGAAAAGATTTGATTGATAATTTCTATCTTTCTTTATCTTCCTTTTTTTTCTTTTTTTTCTTTTTTTTTTTTGATAGGTTTAAAAAATTTTCTACTAATTATTATATATATTGGATTGACAACTAAGTTATTGTCGGATTTCAAATAAGAAGGAAATGTCAAATACCGCAATCACTTAGTTGCCAACCCAATACATGTACATAGACATATATATATATATATATATATATATATAATAATTATTAATCTTTTACATAATATCTTTTAAGGAAGAAAAATGATTTTATGATTTTTAATCTACTTTATTTAGATTATTCTCTAGTTCTTTAGCTCTCTCTCTCTCTCTCTCTCTCTCTAGCTCTTTCTCTTTCTCTCTCTATCTTTATCTTCATCTTTATCTTTATCGCTATCCCTTTCTATCTTCCATCACATTCCAGTAATTAATTAACACGCTGTTAACTCGACAAACTACGAGGATGTCTCGATGAACGTTGTTGTTTTTCTTACTGTTGTACATGATTTGCTTCGAGGTGTTGGCTTATCGTCGATGAAATCACCGAGAAACTTGCTTAGTGATTTATCGTTCGTTATGAAGAGAGAGAGAGAGAGAGAGAGAGAGAGAGAGATAAAGAGATAGAGATAGATAGAGAAAGAAAGAGAAAGAGAAAGAGAGGGAGAAAGAGAGAGTGAGGTAATTATCTGATGAATGAGGAAGAGAGAGAAAGTAGAATCATTATCATGTAACGAAGAGGGTGTATTAGTTAGAAATGGTTCAACAATCATGAGAAAGTCTTTAAATATTTCGATATAAATGTTACTTTAATACATTTATCATTTATATATATA
>NW_023395856.1:635000-642500 GCF_014083535.2 Vespa mandarinia
AGAGAAGGAAAAAGAAAAAAAAAATAACAAAAAAATCAAACGAAGTATTACGAAATGTTAAAAAAATAACAAGAAAAAAAAAAGAAAAGAAAGAAAGAAAGAAAGAAAGGAAAAAAAAAACAAGAACGATAAATCATTGCTTTTTAATAGCAATAGAAAGTTCCTTACTATTAAATTACCAATCTCGGAAATATTAATATGTATAAATAAATAAAAGAAAAAAAAAAAAAAAAAAAAAGAGAAAAAAAAAAAGATACAGAACAAAAAAAATCTTGGCACGATTTATATGGATGTATAAAATACTGATCATTTTTTTTCACGATATGAAAAAAACAAACAAAAAAAGAAAAATAAAAAATAAAATAAAAAGTAGTGTCATTTATTTAGAGACAAGATATCGAATATATCCATTATTATTTTATCTTATTCATCGTATTTATTTTGTTTATTCTGTGAAAGTATTTAAACATATATATATATATAAAAAAAAAAAAAAAAAAAAAAAAAAAAAAAAAAAAAAAGAACTAACGTTATATCCATTAAAAAATATCAAAAATCATTCTAGTATAAATTCCATTGGACATGATTTCATTGATAATTGAATAACTTTCTTACCCCCGATCGAGAAAAAAAAAACAAAAAAAAGAAAATGAAGGCAAAAACAAAAACAAATAAACAAACAATAAAAGAAACAAAAAAAAAAAAACAACGTTCTACCTCATAAAATAATTACAAGGAATGAAATGCATCTTGCGTGTAATTACGATTACATCGTCGAACGCAATTATATTCGTAAATATGTATGTATGTACATATATGTGTGTATATACTGTATATAGATATACTATGACTATAGTTTTTTTTTTTTTTTTTGAATTTATTTGAAATATTTTTGATATTTAATTATGATAAAGCGATATGTAAAAAATTTTTCTTTCTATCGGACTATAATTAATTCGACATTTAAGAACGTATAATAATAATAATAATAATAATAATAATAATAATGATAATAAATCGAAATGTTTCTCTTCTGTGGGAAAGGGACAACCTGTCCTCCCCCTTTTTCTTTAATGGTCCGATCCGGATCCCCGTCCCAATCACCGTCCACTCGCTCTCCTACTCACCCCACTTAACTTCACTTCACCTTACCACTCGACTATGTATATATATATATATATATATATATATATATATATATATATGAGAAAATACATCGGCATCGTGGAACTCTTAATGGTAGGCGAAATTGCGCTCGATTTCTTGGAGCCTTGTGCGAAACGAGGCACGAGGAATTAAGCGGGGGCACACGAACCAACATCAGAGACGTATCTATCGTAAACAAGAACCTAGGGCAAATTCGAAAGTTGCAATCCCATTACATCACCCATTGTAATTACTTTATATCTTACATAGATCGCGTCAATTAGATCGTTTCTTTCTTTTATTTTTTTTTTTTTTTTATTCGTTCGATAAAAAAACAAAATATATAATAAATAAAAAATATATATATATATATTAATAAAATATATTATAAATTTTAAAATATATATTATATACTTTAAATTAGACAAAAAAAAAATATATATATATATATGCATATGTATATTTATAAAATATATAATAAATTTTTAAAAATATATTATATATTGTAAATTAAATTATATTAATATATATTATATTAAAAAATATATTATATATGAGGAAATATATATATATATATATATATATATATATATATAGATATTATCATCGTTATCATATTATTATTATATAAATGAAATTTTTTATATATTATTTATTTATTATTTATTTATTATTTTAATTAAATTATATCAACATATATTAATATATTTTAATATATAATATTATATTAATTTAAATATATATATATCATATTAAAAAATATATTATATATTATAAATTAGAAAAAAGTATATAGATATATATATATATATATATATATATATATAAAATCTCTTTGTATTATTTATTTACTTTTTTTATATAACAAAATGATTAAAATAAAATAACTCTTTTTATATTTCAATATATTTTTTTCTTCTTCATTATTATAATTATCATGATCATCATTATTATTATAATTTTTTATTATCTATTTTATATATTATTAATGTTATAATTTTATATTAATTATCTATTTTGTAGATTATTAATGTCATATAATATTACATTAATTATTTATATTATAGATCATTAAGTATTATAAATTTTTCAATATTCTCAAGTTTTTTTTTCATTTTCATTTTCTCTATTAATTTTTCTTTGGTTATGAAATACTCTTCCCTCCCTCCCTCCCCGCTCACCCTCCCACCACTGTTCCATACTTGTGACATCCATTCAACCAAACGACGAAATAGACACGACAGTCGGAGAATCATGTGGCCCCTCTTTTAATTCATGGCCAATCTACTAGATACGTCTCTGTCGTCGACACGGTAGCTAATTTCGGTAGCACCTCTCAAGGGGGTTGAAATTCTTTGGACGGGTTCAAAGGCCAAAAGGTAATTTAGTAATTTGTCGTTAATCGTGTTCGTTCTTCGATAGACGACGTATAATAGACACGACGGAAAAGGAGGGTAAGATGGCTATAAGTAGTAAGAGACAAATAGTGAAAGAGAGACAGACAGAATGAGAAAGAGAGAAAGAAAAAGAATGGATAGAGAAAAAGAGAGAAAGATAGAGGTTATGAATCAATCATTTCAAAACTTCATTCACCACTCTCTTCACCACCCTCCTCCACACCTTCACCGCCGTCTCGCAAATATAATCAAAACAATTCTCAAACTAGGATATCTTATCATCGAAAAATATCTTCGATTCAATTAACATTATAATTATCATTGTCAATATTATTATCATCGTTATCATTATCATTATTATTATTATTATTATTATTATTGTTATTATTATTATTATTATTATTATTATTATTATTATTATTGGATAAGATAGATAGATATTAATAAGATAAGATGATAATTTTATAGGACGATGATTTTTGATTTTTAGGAAAAAAATTTCTCTCTTTTTTTTTCATCGTATAAAAAATTTATAACAAATAAAATTTCTTCGGTTCAACGTTCCATACTGATGGAAATATAGGAAAAGAGATAGAGAGAGATAGATAGATAGATAGATAAAGAGAGAGAGAGAGAGAGAGACAAACGGACAGATAAATAGATAGAGATGGAAATACATATTTTAATATTCCACGCGCATATATCTGAGGACAAATTGAAATCCTCTTTTCTCAGTGTCGCGGCATTCATTACGTTGTCGACCATATTTGCTTCGCACCAAAGAAAGAAAGAGATAGAGAAAGAGAGAGAGAGAGATCGATAGATAAATAGATAGAGAGATAGAGAGAGAGAGAGAGAGAGAAGGAAATACTACATATGTAGTTAAAGTTATGTATGTACCTGGTCAAAGCTACATAGCTTTGTTATGCCGTCGTGATTTAAGAGAGAGAGAGAGAGAGAGAGAGAGAGAGAGAGGACACGCGCATCTTATTAACGTTCTGTGCTCGATAATGGCGCGCGGAATACGAGATCGTACGGTGAATCCGTAATACGGTGCCTTTACTCCTTTTATCTCGTCGTTTAAGATAAACGCCTCTGCATCTGCATGAATTCGTTCCGTATGTCCGTCCATTTCCTTTCGTCTCTTTCGTTCATAAGCATATATATATATATATATATATATATATATATATATATATACGGATAGATAGATATATTCTACCTATACATTTATCTATCTATCTCTCTTTCTATTTCTATTTCTATTTCTTTCTCTTCTCTCTGTCTCTCTCTCTCTCTTTCTCTCTCTCTCTACGTCTATCTATCTATCCATATATACATGTCTTTCTTTCTTTCTTTCTTTCTTTCTTCCTTTCTTCCCTTTCTTTATTCTTTCTTTCTTTTTTCTCTCTCGTTCGTTCAAAACTTGACTGGTACGAAGAATACCATGCGACTTTTTTCCTTTTCATGTGTCGAGCTCCATTCCTCACCCTTGGCTCCGCCCCCTCCCCTCCCCACCTCCCCCCACAGCCCTAGCATCGACATCCCCTTTTGCCACTTCTCTTCCTTCCTTCTCCTTCTTCTTCTTCTTCTTCTTCTTCTACTTCAACTTCAACTTCATCGATGCTTGAAGATGAATGTTCATGTAAGATGCGATTTTTCTTCTTACCTTTTGTTTTCTCTCCTTTTACTTTATCCGTCTTATTTTTTTCTTTTCCTTCGACTTCTACTTTTGTATTTTCTTTTTTACCTTTTTTACCTTTTTTTTTTTTTTCTTTTTCTTTTCGTTTTGTCTTGTTTTTCCTTCTACATTTTCTTTTTCTTCTTCTTCCTTCTTTTTTTTTCCATGCGTGTAATATCCCCAATGAATTTTAATTTATCAATATTTCTTTTTATACGAAAGGAATGATTTGTTGTAATGATTGAAATATACAAAAGAGATATAGAATGGAGGGGAGTGTATACAGAGTGGGTGGGTGGTGGGTGGGTGGTGGGTGGAGACTTAGATAAGGGATATGTATGGCATAGGGATAAAATTGACACGTCGTCATCTTTTCGTTTCTCTTTTGAGAGAGAGAGAGAGAGAGAGAGAGAGAGAGAGAGAGAGGAACAAAATGAATAATAAATAAAAATTTTGCCGAAGGAAAAGAAAGAAGAAAGAAAAAAAATAAAGAAATAAAAAGAAATCTATATATTTATTTAAATATTTTTGTCTCACTAAAAAAAAAAAAAAAAAAAAAAAAAAAAAAAAAAAAAAAAAAAGAAAGAAAAAGAAAGAAAAAAAAACAGAAGAAGGAAAAAGAAAATCTGTACAAGCATTTTAAGTAGAAAGAAATAATTTATATACGTATATATAATATATATACATATATATATATATATATACACGTCTTTGTCTGACTTTCTAAAAAAAAAAAAAAAAAAGAAAAAAGAGAGAGAGAGAGAGAGAGAGAGAGAGAGATGAACAAAATAAAAAAAAAATAAATAAAATATCGTAAAAGTAAAAAAAAAAAGAAAAAAAAGAAACAAAATCTGTATAAGCATTTTAAGTAGAAGGGAATAATTTTTATACGTGTATATCTATCTCTGTCTGAGTTTCTAAGAGAAAAAAAAAAGAGCGAGAGAGAGAGAGAGAGAAAGAGAAAGAGTGAGTGAGTGAGAGAGAGAAAGAGATAGGTATTACTCGAAAGGTGCATCATTTTTCACCGTCTATCGCATTAATTACCAAGTGGAGATCGACCGATCGGCAGACGGTCGTTGAGCGATCGATTAAAAGGGGAGAGGTCGTGCTCCTCGGCTTTTAATACAGCACTGCTCGTTAATCTGTACCAGCAACATTTATTACATGTGCATCGATTAAAGATGCCTTAATGATCGCTCGTAATTCCTCGTCACTTATCGATTCTCGTACTCTCTTTCTCTTTCTCTCTTTCTCTGTCTCTTTCTGTCTCTCTCTCTCTCTCTCTCTCTTTCTCTCTTTTTCTCTTTCTTGTTTATCTTTATTTTTATACACCTCCGATTGAAAATTCATCATCAATGAATAAAATTTTCTTCCAATATTTGTCCAATAATTGTCGTGTTCTTATTATTATTAAAGAAATAAGAACAAACAAAATAATTAAAAAGGAAAATAAATCAATATTTGTCATCATTTATTTCGTCGATAATTTCTTTTAATCGTCGATTTATTTAATTTCTTTCTGTCCTTTTTTTTCTTTTCTTTTTTTTTTTTTTTTTCCTTTGCATTATTCGAAGAAAAAAACAAAAATATCTATGATTTTTCATACGGATTCGTTCGTTCGTTCGTTTGTTACTTTCCTTGTTTCTTTTGTATCATTAATATTCATCATTAATTTGTAATTTAATTTAATCGTTTCTTCCTCCTTCTCTCTCTCCCTCTCTCTCTCTCTCTCTCTCTCTCTCTCTCTTTCGCTCTCTCTTTCTATCCTATAATGAATTTTCATAAGAAACGAGTAATCATCGTTCTTTATATAATTAATATTTAATTAACTTCTTCTTCGATCTTATATATATATATATATATATATATATATACATATATATATTTTTTTTTAATTGAATTGAATTATTATTTGAATTAATTTCATCGAAAAAAATTAATTTGTTTCCCTTTCACGAAAATGAAAAAAAAGAACAAAAAAAAACAAAAAAAGAAAGAAAAATAATAAAATAAAATGAAAAATAAAAAAGAGAGGAGAATATAAAGAGAAAGTATAATCTTTTATTCCGTTCTTATCATCTTCGAAATAATTAATATTTATAATTAACTTCTTATATATATATATATATAAAATTTAATTTTTTTCCTGAAGCAATTAAAATTTAAATGCAATATCTCTCTCTCTCTCTCTCTCTCTCTCTCTCTCTCTCTCTCTCTCTCTCTCTCTCTGTCTCTTTATGTCGAACGAATTTTTACGAGAGAAGTGTAAAGAAGAAAAAAAAAAAGAAAAAGAAAAAAACAGTATAGGAAACAAACAAACGAAAAAAGAAGAAAAAGCAAAAAGAAGAAAAAGCAAAAAGAAAAATTTCGCGAAAAAAGAAAACTATCCGCGATGAGAGAACGTAAAAATAATTCGGTCATAGCGTATCCAACGAGGAAGTTACAACCGCATGAGCATCCGCTTCCGTCCCACGCCACTCGTATTTTATTCTCCACTCGTATTCGCTTTTCTACTCGTCGTCGGACACTTAAACGCGTTTACGAGGGTTGCGATCTACTATCGATCTTCTTCTCGACTATAGGCCGCTGGCCTTTACACGTTTCGCGAAAGCTTTTTCCTTTTCTTTTGTAATTTCTTCTTTTTTTTTTTTGTTTTCTTTTTTTCTATTCTTTCTTTTTCTTCTTCTTTTTCTCTTTCTCCATCGATTTTCTAACTCGAAACAACGAAAAAAATAGAAAGAGAAAGAGAGAGAAAAAGAGAGAGAGAGAGAGAGAGAGAGAGAGAGAGAGAGAGTGAAGAGAGAGGGAGAGAGAAGAAAAGAAAAAATCATCCCGAAAAAACGCGATTTATACGTTCACTTTCATATACTATATATATATATATATATATATATATATAGAATATATATATATGTATATATAATACTAAATGTATCTTTTTCTTGTCTTCCTTTTCTTTATTTATTTATTTACTTTTTTTCTTTAACTTATTTATTTTGTAAAGATCTATAATGTCGAACCAAAGATTATGCAAAATTTAATAATGACAAATTAAATTCATAAATAATAAATAAATATACATATATATATATATATATATATATATATATATATATATAAGTAACATTATAACGCATATATAAATTATATTATAATTAGAGAATGAAAAGAATTCAATGGAAAATTAAATTATAACAGAACTATAGAAAATAAAATAGATTAAAATAAAATCAAATAAAGAGAGGGAAAGAGAAAGAGAAAAAAAGAGAGAGAAAG
>NW_023395856.1:660000-677500 GCF_014083535.2 Vespa mandarinia
ATAATTGTTAGAATTTTGTTCGAGAATAGATTATAGAATATTTTACTTGGAAATAATAAATTTTTTAATATAAATATAAAAATATAAAAATATAAAAAGAGAAAAAAAGAAAAAATGAAAACTTTTTATTAAAAATACAAAATAATATTACGAATAAAATTGAATTAAATAATGATTGATTGAGAAAGATATTCAAAGTATGAGATATAGTTTTACGTTTGTTTTTTGTACCATTAAAAGTTACGATTAAGATTGAAATTGTTCGAAATTTTGTTAAAAATTGTTCAAAATTTTGTACGAAAATATAATTTTATAAATGGAATATCTTATATATGAGAATAATAAATTTTATATATATATATATATATATATATATATATATATATTGTTTGTGTGTATATGCTAAAGAAAAACGAATGAATTATTTCAAAAGAGAAAATGGCGCGATCATTTTCTTAACGCGCGAAAATATACCCCGGTTAAAGATTTGTCGCCATTGAGAAGAGCCATCAAGTTCCTTCTGAGCTTGAACAATCTAAATGGTAATCCGATACCACACCCACTTTGCAAAAACCAAAAACCTAACCCGACCGTCTCGCCGATGGTGCAAAAATTACCTATGCGAGTGAGAGAGATAGCTTATATGTACATACATTATGTCCATGAGTATATGTGTGTCCCCTTTGACTGTATAAGAAAGACAAAGACAGACAGACAGACAGACTGACAGACAGACAGACAGACAGACAGACAAACAGAGAGAGAGAGAGAGAGAAAGACAGACAGGCAAAGAGAGAGAGAGAGAGAGAGAGGAGCATGTAAAAAGCGTTAACAAGGATACGATGCCGACCCTGACTAATTCTATAAGTCTCCTCTCTCTTTCTCTCTCACTCTCTCTTTCTCCGTTTCCTCTACCATCCCCTCTACCAACCATTTCAAGTATCTCCTTCAGCCCTTCTTAGCCCACCTCATTCTCGGCCCACAACCCCCATATCTTTTTCGGTCATCCATCTTTTTTCTTTTTTCCCTTTCCTTCCAGCACGTCTCTCTTTCGTCCATTTCTTCATCTACCTTTAAACCATTTAGAAATACACTATCCATCCATCTACTCTTACCTCATCTACCTCTTACCGGGCCCCGCACCATCCCACCATCATCCTATTCCCCGTCTAAACATCCCAACCCCGCCACCCTTCCTCCCACCCACCGTGTCATTCTCATCGTCCAAATGATACCATTTTATAATACGTTTGTTCGACGCGTGCGTCTTCTTCTTTTTCTATATTCTTTTCTCTCTCTCTCTCTCTCTCTCTCTCTCTCTCTCTCTCTCTTGTCTCTCTCTCTCTTTCTCTTTTTGTTTTTTTTTTTTGTTTAATTTTGCTTCATTTTATTTCATTTGATTTTCTCAAAATTATTCTGACATTTAGTTTGTACGAATATATATAATTAAAAAATTAAACGTATATATATGTGTATATATATATATATATATAATTAGATTGTCAAAAGGTCATTGACCTAAAACCCTTCAATAAAGAATTCGTATAATAATTTAATAATTACGTACCAATAATAATCATAATTAATTCATCGATCCATATACGACTATTTTCATTTAAAAATGAACGAATAATATATATATATATATATATATATATATATATATATATTTTTCCAGAGAAATTATTCGAAGAATAGAGAGAGAGAGAGAGAGAGAGAGAAAGGAAAAAAAAAAGAAAGAAAATCATTCGTAATATTATCAAAATATTTTAATATTCAATTATTTCTTGAATTAATTCAATGCCATAATCCCCGTATCAGAAAAAAAAAGAAGAAAAAGAAAAAAAAAAATTGAAAGCTCGTCCACCCCCAAAAAAACCTTCGGATTTTATTTTCTCTCTCTCTCTCTCTCTTTTTTTTCCTTTCCTTCTCATTTCACATATATATATATATATATATTTTTGTGTATCTTATTTTTTGTTTTTCATTTCTTTTTTTCTTCTGCATAAGAGAATCACTATACATTTCGTTTCTTATTCACATTCAAGGGAAACTATATCCCGAGCATTACTGAGCGCACAACTCAGAATATAAGCAAGCGTTCGGGAACGGACTGAACAGTAATTATCTTTCTCTCTCTCTCTCTCTCTCTCTCTCTCTCTCTCTCTCTCTCTTTCTACGGCTCGTGTAAAAATAATAATTAGCTCCCACCGTTGTATTAATTAAAGTTCCCATACCAAACTTCTCCACCATCATCTACCCTCTTTCTCGTTCACATACATACATACATATATATATATATATATATATATATACAAATATACAGATACATATATCCATACATGCATAAATGCATGCATATATTCCTATATAGATATATATACGTACATATACATATATATATATATGTATATATATATATATATATATATATATATATATATATATTATATAGACACGAAGCAAAGAGTTCGAGAGCGTAATTACACGTCCCTTATGGCACCAATGTCCTTCAAAAGAGGACCGACTTCTTCACGGGCCGCCCACGTCACACGATTCTCTTTCTTTTTCTATCTCTCTTTCTCTTTCTCAATCTTTCTTTTTCTCTCCTTCTCTTCCCTCCCAACCCCTCTCTCTCTTTCTCGTTATATATATATATATATATATATATATATATATATATATATATATGTATCTCTTTTTCTCTTTATAGCTATCGATCATTGGTCGAAGAGTCATTATTTGAAAAAGTAACTTTACGATTGGGTACTATGTAATTATTACACTTTCATTTAAAATATGTATAATCATGAATCTGTATTATATATGTATATATAAAAGTATATATATAAATATATATATGTATGTATATTTTATATATATATATATGTGTGTGTGTGTATAGAAAAGTAGAATGGAAATTCAATTTGTTAGTTTCTAATTTTTTTTTTTAATTAATAATTAAACTTCATTTCCATAATAAGTTTAAACTACATACTCTGGTTATATATATATATATATATTTTTTTTTTTTACGATAAAAAGAGTTTAAAAGGATTTAGATAAGATTCATTATAAGAATTAAATTGTTCTTACAAAAAAAAAAAGAAAAAAAAAATCGTTCGTATTTAATTTGTACGATAATTAATTTTAATTAATTAATCGTCGTATTGAAAATTAATATTATGTTGTATCACGTAGGACGTAGATGAAAATGAAATTTTCTTTATCATACTGATCGAATGCGATTAGAAAAATTTTGATAGTACGTTGTATATTCGTTTCTTTGTTTTTCTTTCTTTCTTTCTTTCTTTCTTTTCTTTTCTTCTTTAAATCTTTTTGAAAGTTTAATTTTAAATCACATTTTATATTTATTTCGATATTATTTCATGTTCATCGTACGTCAGGATTATCGCATAAACAATGCAATTTTTCTATTATTTCACTTGTTAGAATGAATTTAGATTGATAATTCGTAAAGATTAGAAGAAATTTATTTATTTCTTTTTCTTTCTTTTTTTTCAAAATTTAATTTAAATTTTATTCGTTGTTCGCGCGAATGTTTCGATAAAAAAAAAATTAAGTACGTATCAATAGATACGTATTAAATGATAAAATTATTTCCGCGATTAGAAATCGAAACGATTAGATGTCGAAGGGATTAGAAATATTTGAATTAAAATATTGTATATATACATGAATCGTCAGATTCAATTTTAATCTTCCTTTAATTCAATATATTAAATTAAGAATTAAATTAAAGAAAAAGGAAAAAAAAAAGGAAAAAAAAAAGAAAAGAAAATCTGTATGATTCCCATAAATTTCAAGATCGATAGATCCTTCAAAACATTTTTCTATCGTCTATTAAAATTCCTAATAATATAATAACGTCGACGTAAGATTTAAAAACTTATCATTTAAAACGATTATTATAAATTCAAACTTATCGTTAGATTTGTTTCATTCTGATGTATATTTAACGCGATCATTGAGAAAATCTCAAAATTCTATCCTTTCGATTATTCCTTTTGAAAAATAATTCTATCCAATTCGTCTTAATTGTTTAAAAATTCCTAAGCATTAATTTTAACGCTTAGATTAATATTAACGAAATCGATTAGAAAAAAAAAATTCACTAATCGAGTCATAAACTTCGAAACGCGCGCTCTTACGAATATTATTCGAAAGAAATGAAAAAAAAAAAGCGAAAAAAAAAATAAAACAAAATAAAATAAAATAAAATAAAATAAAATAAAATAAAATAAAATAAAATAAAATAAATAAAATAAATAAATAAAAAATAAAAATAAAAATCAGATCTAATTTCTTTCAAATCACGATCCAATGAAATGTTGGAGACTCGGTAGAAAAAAAAAAAAAAAAAAAAAAAAAAGAAAAAAAAAGGAAAGAAGAACGAGAAAGTAAAAAAAGTAAAAAAAAAAAAAAAAAAAAATTTACGAATTACTTAAAAATACTTGCCTGACGCACCTGTTTGAACTGCTCCTCGAAGCTCCAACTAGTTTGTTGATGATTAGATGTTGAATTGTTATTGTTGTTGTTGTTATTGTTGTTATTATTGTTGCTGTTAGCGTTGTGGGAATGACTATTACCAGCAGAATGATCCCGTGCTTCTCCTCCAGTTTTTCCACTGCAATGCGATGATTCGCTCGAGTGCGAGCTAGACGATGATGTAGCCACTTGATTAATGTTGCTTCCGGTCGCCGTGTTTAGTCCTGGTGGTCCTAATCCTGCTCCTAATCCAGATCCCAATGCGACTACGGCCGCAGCGGCTGCGGCCGCCGATGACGTAGATGGTACCAATCCACTTTGCGCGTGATTGTTTTGTCCATGGTGTTGGGGTGGTAAAAATGTTGGTGGAAACGTAAATGGTAAACTGAAACCACCGCTACCCATTGCCGCTTGTAATGCCTCCAATCCACTTTTGTTGTTCAATATATCGACGTCGGCCTAAAAATATTAATATTTTATAATGATTAATTATTAAAACAAATAAAAGCAAAACAAAAAAGAAAATTACAAGTTCAAAATTACAAAATTAAAAGAAATAAATTATTACGACGAATCGATCGTTCAATTCTTCTACGAATATTAATATTAGATTGGAAACTATGAAACGGGCGTTTTTGTTTAGTTATTTATTTTCATTCAATGCCCGTTTCATTGTTTCCAACTTAATACTCATATATTAGGTTGGAAACTATGAAATGGGCGATTTTGTTTAGTTATTTATTTTCATTCAACGCCCGTTTCATAGTTTCCAACCTAATTATTAATTAACGTTGATATGAATTATATACATATATATACATATATATATATATATATATGTTATTCAATGATAAATATAAATAAATATTGCTGATGAGCACCCGAATAAAATTGATAATAATAATAATAATAATGATAATAATAAAAGTATTTTTTCTTTTGTTTTTTTTTTACTGACCTCCATCTTTAACTTGGCTAGAAAATGTGGATGATGGCTATTCATGAGTGTGTTGAGATTTGTCAAAGGTGTGGAAGTTGTGTTGGTCGATATAGACGGTGGTTCCGATGGATTCTGATGTGTAGTACTATGTCCAGCGTGTGGCTGCTGTGGTAACTCTTCTCCACTTTCTTCATCCTGTAAATCGGGATCTGATAAATCTTCTTCTTGATGGGACTGAAATCGAGAAAAAAGGATCAAATTATTAAAACTTTGTTCCTTGTTAACTCAATATAATTAAACTTTATTTTGTTTATTCGTTCATTTATTTATTTATTTATTTATTTACATTTTCTTCTTTTCAAAATTTAAAACATTCTTTTTTCTTTCTTTCTTTTTTTTTCTTTTTTTTTTCGGATTAATAATTCGAACAATCCAACGTTCAGTATATTTCTATAGAATTTCACGTTTGAAAAATTCCACGAATTTGTTATATCGATTATAAAAAAAAAAAAGGAAAAAAAAAAAAAGAAAAAAAACGATTAATATTCCAGATAATTTCTAAATATGCTTATTCACCGAAGTAAAACGATCGATGTGTCTCTTTCGAAAAAAGAAAAAAAAAAAAGAAACAAGAAAAAACAAACAAATAAATAAATAAAAAAAAATAAATAAACAATAAAAAAAATGACAAAGGTGCCAAATAAAAAGTGAACGTAAAGATAAATAAATCAAAAAAATATATGAAAGAAATAAAAGAAAAACAAAACTAACGGAGTGGGGCGGGCGGAGGGGAGCAAAAATAAAAGAAGCTGTGTAAACTTCTTACGATTTAACAGTCCCAATCAATCTCTCTCTCTCTCTCTCTCTCTCTCTCTCTCTCTCTCTCTCTCTCTCTCTCTCTTTCTCTCCTTCACAAAAAAAAAACAACAACAATGATCAAAAAAAAAAAAGAAACAACAACACACACAAATAAATAAATAAATAAATAAATAAATAAATAAAAATGACGAGCAAAAAAGAAGAGTAAAAAAAGATTCTCTCTCTTTCTGTTTCACAAAAAGGAAAAGGAGAACGATAAAGAGGACAATTAAGTGGAATAAAAAGATAAAAGATAAAAGATAAGAGATAAAATAAAAAATAGAAAAGAGAGGAAGAAAGAAGAAAAAGGGAAACGACGAAAAAAAAATCAAGGGGAAAAATAAAAAGAAAAAAAACAACAGAAAAAAAAAGAAAACGAAAAGGAAAAGAAAAGAAAAAAAAATAAAAGAAAAGAAAAGAAAAGAAAAGAAAAGAAAAGAAAAGAAGAAAAAGAAGGAAACGTCGGGAATTATTTTACAATTTAACAATTAAGAAACGAATTAAACATTTTACAAAAACTTGATTCAGATCGACTTAACTCGCACATTTTAGTTTCGTTTCATTATACTTACATTATAGTAGGGATTAAATGTCAAAAGTAGGGACAAGAAGGATAGGGTAGTGTGAGGATAGAAGGGAGGGCAAACGGAAGAGAGAAGAAGTATTAGAAGGACAGATAGAGACAAATAGAAAAGTGACTGAGTGAGAGAGTGACAAAGAGAGAGAGAGAGAGAGAGAGAGAGAGAGAGAGAGAGAGAGAGAGAGAGAACGTCCGTTGATAGGCGATATCGAACGGGCGAATGTAATGGTGAATAAGGAGGGCAGATATCGGGGCATTAAACATTAATTAGGAAAATGGCGAGCTAGCTATGGTCGTAGTAGTATATAGCGCGTTATATACTATGAGATAACTGCTATCGGCTTAAAATTATTATGCTACGGGTGTCATATGTGTTTTATGACCGTGCCCGTTGCACCGGTGCCGGCATAAAAAAAGAAAAAAGAAAAAAAGAAAAAAGAAAAAAGAAAGAAAGAAAGAAAATGGAAAAAGGAAGAATTAAAAAAGGAAAATGGACGAAAAAAGAGGAAGGAAAAGGAAAAAAGAAGAAAAAGGAATAAGAGAGAATTTGCGAAGATGCGTTCGTTTAAAAAAAAAAAAAAAAAAAGAAAGAAGAAGAAGGAAGAAAAAAAACGACGTGGAGAGAGACGGAAAAGAGAGAGAGAGAGAGAGAGAGAGAGAGAATGATTAATATTTTTTTTGTTTTCACTTTCTTTCTTTATTTCTTTTTATCTTTACTTTCGCCAATTTGTGAATTATTAATTAATTTTCATAAATGCGAAAGTGAACTGTTAAAAATGGAAAAGTAAAAAAAGAAATGGGAAATGAAAAATAAGAGAAGAAAAAATACAAGGAAAAGGAAAAAAAAAAAAAAAGAAAGAAAAGAAAAAATACAAGGGGGGAAAAAAAAGGGAGTAAGAAAAAATAGTATTATGGTACAACATAGGGTGCATAAAAAAATTACTGAGAAGTGACGAGAAAAACAAAAACAAAAAAACAAAAGAATAAATAAATAAACAAATAAATAAGAAGAGCGAAAAGAAAGAGAGTGACAGAGACAGAGAGAGAGAGACAGAGAGAAACAGAGAGAGAGACAGAGAGAGAAAGAGAGAGAGAGAGAGAGAGAGAGAGAGACAGGTATAAAAATAAGTCTAGTTGAGTGAAATTGACACGTTGACGCGTCAAAAATTGTTGAGAAAGATAGAGTTTATTCGTTTAAAAGTAAAGTTAAAGAACGACGATGACTTTCTCACGCTGCTATCTTCCTTTTAACGATATATTAGTTATTTTACTAGTTTTCTGCGGGTACGCTTATAGGATCTAACGATATGTAGATTAACGTTCAACTCTTCGTTGATATTCTCGAATGGTGTATTACGATAACATTTTGTGATATGTACGATACGTATAATGTGTCCTGTCGTTCGCCCTTCAATTCTGTAATGTATTATTTAAGAAAAGAAAAAAGAAAAAAAAAAAAAATAAAGAAAAGGAAGAAAGAAAATAAAAGAAAACAACGAGAGAGAGAGAGAGAGAGAGAGAGAGTGAGAGTAAGAGAGAAAAAAAAAAGAGAGAAAAAGGAAAAGAAATTAATGAGTAATAAATCTGATCGATTTCTACATTACGATTGAATGAATGAATCAATGTATGAATGAAATGTATCTATGAATGAATGAGTGAATGAATGAGTGAATATATGAATGAATTTTTTTTGACACTTCTTCGATTATTTTTACTTAAAATTTTTACTTGAAAAAGAAAGGAAAAAAAAGAAAAGGACTACATATAAATATTATAAGATGAACTATATATATATATATATATATATATATATATATATATATATAAAATAAAATATAAAAAATAAAGACATAATATCATAAATTAATAAATATGCACAATCAATTATTGATAATCAATTTATTAATTTATAATTTGATGAATATCTCTTTATATCGTTTCTTTAAAGTTAACACGAATAATATAAAGAAAACTATATATACATATATATATATATATATATAAAAATAAAAAAAAATCTTAAGAGTAATATGATTTCAGAGAAAACTTTCTACTCCTTTGCTCTCCCACTCCAATACATACATACATATATATATATATATATATATATATATATATATATATATAAATAATAGTATATACCATATATGAAATGGCAAGACAAACTTTTCTACCTGAAAGATGGACACGGTCTTATATAAATACGAACGTGCATCACGAATGCAGGTGGTACACACGCGTCTTCATCGTTGCAAGGACCGAACTTAAAAATGGGACTACGATACAGGACACCATAAGAAAGAGAGAAAGAAAAAAAGAGAAAAAGAGAGAGAGAGAGAGAGAGAGAGAGAGTCAGAATGAGACAAGTTCGTTCCCTCTGTCGGCATTTCGAGCACGTGTGATAATATTGACCCTTGGATATGGTGGTCAGAATGGTCGAATCTTTCATTTCATTCCTCTCTCTCTCACTCTCCCTCTCTCACTCTTTCTTTTCCTCTCCCCTCCTCACATTATTCTCCATCTCTCTCACTCACTCTCTCTCTCTTTCTTTTCTTCTCCCCTCCACACATTCTCCATCTCTCTCTCTCTCTCTCTCTCTCTCTCTCTCTCTCTTTCTTTCAATCTTTCAATCTTTCAATCTTACTTTCTCTCTTTCTAATCAAATACGAATCCTAATCAAATAGTAAACAAGTCTATACTTCGAATTCCGATCTCACCATCTCCATCTATTAACTTCTCTATCTTTTCGATTATCATAATTTTATTATTATTATTATGATTATTATTATTATTAGTGGTAGTATTAATATTAGTAGTAGTAGTAGTAGTAGTAGTAGTAGTAGTAGTATTAGTAGTAGTATTAGTAGTAATAGTAGTAGTTGTAATACTATTTAATCTAACGAATAGAATGTAAAGAAAAATTTTGGATTGAGATCTTTAATTATGTTTCCTTCGAAAATTTTACAAAAAGAATAAGGAAATATATATATATATATATATATATATATATATATATTCGTAGAAAATCAGATATGATCTTAACGCGATTATGATATTTTATAATATGATAAAATTATTTATATTAAAATACTATTATTATTATTATTATTATTATTATTATTACTATCATAATACATATATTAACTTTAATTTTTAATATATTTAATACGTAATAATCATTAGTAAAAATTTATATTAAATTATTATTATTATTATGTATATATATATATATATATATATATATATATATAATAATTCAATAAAATGTTAATAAATTATCATATTATACGCAATAGTATATAATAATTCAGAATGATATAATATAATAAACTGTTACGAATGTATGAACGTACGAATGTATATAATGTTTGATAATTAAATAAATATTATATACGTGTGTGTGATGTACATATCCATATACACGCATAAATAATATCACATATGTACAATAACATCGTATTACCATCTACGTAATAACATAATTTTTAATCTCAAAATTATGAAATTCTTAATATTATCACATTATTCAGAATTCAATAATTTATATTGTAATTAATAAATTGAATTATTTATATTGTAATAAATAAATAAATTGAATAATTTATATTGTAATAAATAAATAAATTCAACAATTTATATTGTAATAAATAAACATATTGAATAATTGATATTGTAATAAATAAATAAATTAAATAATTTATATTGTAATAAATAACAAAAATTGAGAATAAGATACAAACAAACAAACAAACAAACAAACAAACAAACAAAAAATATATATATATATATATACATATCTTAAATAAAATATTTTTGCAAGATATTCTCGATCGTCGTAAAAAAAAAAAAAGAAAAGAAAAAAAGGAAGAAGAAGAAGGAAAAAAAAAACAAAGAAAGAGAGAGAGTGAGAGAGATAGAGATAGAGATAGAGAGAAAGAAGGAGAGAAAAAGTAACATATAAACTAACGTTTTTCTAACGGTGTCGCGAGACGATAAGAATTTTCCTAGAAAATAACGCTTCATTTGTTTCACTCGCCATTCGAAATCTTTGAACGATGACTAATATTACTCGAGTGAAAAATAACACACAAAAACATACGCGCGCGTGTCCATACACACACGCACGCATGCACACACACACACACACACACACACACACACACATATATATATATATATATGTGCAAACGTACGAAACTTTATGTAGAGACGATTTTGCAACATTGAAATGAGTATGTTAATAAAGCAATATATTGTAACAATGCGTTATCAGATAGAGCCAGTCCTATTACTATAAAATATTTCAATGTTGTAACATGTATATGAGCAAGCATACACACATACATACATACATACATGCATACATACATACATACATACACACACACATGCACATAGATAGATAGACAGACAGACAGATAAATAGATAGATATACATATATACAAATACATAAAATATATAATAATATACGTATAACATTATCTAGTATACATATAGTACAAGAGAATAAACATGAAGATAAAATAATATAATGCTTATGGTAAAGTGAGCATTCAATAAATTAGTATGATAAACTAACGGCAACCTTCGAATTTTTTTTGTGTTTTTCTTTTTTTTCTTTTTTTTTTCTTTTTTTTTTTTTTTCTTTGCTTTTCTTGTCTTTTTCTTTTTCTTTTTCTTTTTCTTTTTCTTTCTTTTTTGAAACAACTTCCTACGACTTCAATTATGTCTTTCTTTCTCTTTTCTTTTTCTTTTTTTTCTTTTTTTTTTTTTTTTTTTTTTTTTGATAAAGTTAATATTTTATAATGAATATTATTCAACGAATAGTATAGTTATAGTATATTATTATTATTAGTATATATGTATATATATTAACATGAATCATAGTCTTCAGACATATTGGACATAAGGATATTTTGAATCGCGTTATACGATTTGATTAATAAATTTCAAATAAAATTGAATCGTTCGAATAAATGTTATATTATCATTATTATTTATATAAATAAATTATAAAATAAATTGATAAATAAATAAAAAAAAATCCAAATATATTTACATATGGTATATCATTCTATGTTAAATTTATTTAAAATCGTAAAGAAATTTTCTTTCTTTCTAATTTCATTTCTTTTCTCACTTTTCTTTTTTCTTTTTCTTTTTTTTTTTTTTTTACTTCTTAAGGATTAAATAATTTTTACATTTTTTTTTTGTCTTTTTACCGGAAAAAGGATTAATAAATTGAAATGAGAGTAAAATATAAATGAAAAATAAAGAAAGGAAAATATTTGTCCTTATAATCCACACATACACACTCATACATACATACATATACACATATACACACAGAGAGAGAAAAAAAGAGAGAGAGTGAGAAAGAAAGAGAGAGAGAGAGAGAGAGAGAGAGAGAAATACACAAACTCTACGTACATACATACATAAATACACACGTGTACGTGTACATGTATATGCAGATATACATTACGTATACAAATATAAATATAAATATAAATAATTTATCATAAAACATTGCGTATTCTGGTCATAGAAGATGATTAGAAATGTTATGCGAAGGCGTACAAAAGTCACACTGTTATTACGTTAATCACAATGATGGCTTTGGACCGGAGATTGGATGGAAGGTGGGAGAAAGAGAAATAGAGAGAGAAAGATAGAGACAGCCAGAGAGAGAGAGAGAGAGAGAGAGAGAGAGAGAGAGAGAGAGAGTAGCATTGTTCTATCCAAAATCTATGGGGCTTTGTGTGTGCGTGGGTGTTCAACGTATGGAAAATAGTACGGGGGAGGGGGGAAAAGAGAAAGAGGTGGAACGGATGCTACGGGTGGGCCGAGATCCTACCATCTCGTTTCCGAATCAACGAATTTACATAAAAAGTCTGCCGAGAGTCAACGAAGTAATAAAATAAAAAGAGGAAAAAAAAAAGAAAAAGTCAGTACAAAGAGAGAAATAAAAATGAAATGAACAAAAAGAAAGGGGGACAACAAAATTTTTCTTTCTTTTAAAAAAAAAAAAAAAAAAAAAAAAAAAAAATAGAAAAACAAATAACAAACATAGGAACTAAATTAAAAGGTCGTTTAATTAAATATCGTTCATTTTTTTTTCTTTTACTTCAACGAAAAAAAAACAGAAGAAAGAAAATAAATAAATAAATAAATAAATAAATAAATAAAACGCACAGTGACAATGGAAAAAACTAAGATTCAGAAAGAATCTCGCGAGCTCGAAGGAGAATATCGAAATGAGTTGTTTAAACAAAAAAAAAAACAAAACAAAAAAAAATAAATAAATAAATAAATAAATAAATAATAAAAAATAAAAAAAAAAGAAGAAGACGTAGAATTTCATGCGATCGCAAAGAAATAAAATAATAAAGGCGAAATAAAAAAGAAAGATAGAAAAAGATATAAAAAAAAGAAAAAAAGAAGAAGAAGAAGGAGAAGAAGAAAAGGATGTTCATCAAAGCGGTATAAATCTGAATATAATCTGAACGATACTTTTTAGAGAGGAAAAAAATGGAAGAAAAAAAAAAAGAAAAGAAAATTAAAAGAAAAAACAAAAAAAAGAAAAGAAAAGAAAAAAGAAGAAAAAATAAAAACAAAAGAAAAGAAGAAGGAAGAAAAAGTAAAAAAAAGAAAAACAACGAGTCACTTCTCCTCCATCATTGAATACGTTTCTTTTCTCGGATGAACCGAATAAATCAATAGAGAAGGAAGAGATAAATAGATAAAAGAGAGAAAGAGAGAGAGAGAGAGACAGAGAGAGAGAGAGAAGGAGAGGCTTTGAACGACCTCGGCTTAGTACAAACCACCCAAAGCTTCAGGTAAAACTGTCACTCTGAGCAAACAAGTGGGCGCGGCTCTATCCTTCAAAGAAAGAAATGAAAGAAGAGAAAAAAAGAAAAAAAGAAAAAAAAATGAAGAATAAAAAAGAGAACGAGTAAAATAGAATAAGAAAATCACTTCCACCTCTCTCTCTCTCTCTCTCTCTCTCTATCTTTCTCGCTCTCCTATTTTACCCTTCTTTAAATTTCTAATAATCTTCGATCATTTATACGAACACACGCCAACACACATACACACAATATATATATATATATATATATATATATATATATATAAGAAAGAGTAAGTATAAACTTTAATGAAAATTTAATAAAATCAATTTAAACTAATTTCGTATCGGATGTTTTTTGACAGAAGAAGGAAAGACAAAAAAAATAATGAAAAGAAAGAAAGAAAGAAAGAGAGAAAAAGAATTTACGTTACGATATTGAAATTTTCAAAAAAAAAAAGAAAACTGTAAGAATTCCATTGAATATATTTTCATTGATTTGCAACGACGAAAAGAGAAGTACTCCGTAAAGATTCAGACTGATTTTCCCATCAGATTAATTTCAGGAAATAATTATACCATTAAATCGTTTCCATTTTTTCTTTCCCCTCTCTTTTTTTCTCTATTCTTTTACATTTTTCTCTTTTTTTTATATTTTTTCTCCGTTTTTTTTTTTTTTTTTTTTTCTTTTTTTTTTCACAACTTTTGCGACCGATTTTCACGGAACAGATGACGAAAAAAAAGGAAAGAAAGAAAAAGAAAAAAAAAAAAAAGAAAAGAAAAGAAAAAACGAGAGAAAAGTAAACAAAGGAACAATGTTATCTCGCGTACTCATTTTTAATGACACTTTTGAGAAAAACACTTTCGAAGAAGAAAGGAAGATTAGAAATCCGATCGGAATATTACTCTACTCTTAGGGTGAGGAAGGCTTGGTGGTGGGGTAGAGAGAGAGAGAGAGAGAGAGAGAGAGAGAGAGAGTGGAAAAAGAAAGAAAAAGAGAAAAGAAAAGAAAAGGAAGGAAAGAGAATTGTCTCGCGATTGTTCATTTTGATTTATTTTACTTTATTTATTTATTTACTTATTTTTTTGTATTTTTTTGTACTTTTTTGTATTCTTTTGTATTTTTTTTTTTGAATAGAAAGAGAAAACTTAATGAAGGACAACGGACGACAACGATGTCATAAATTTTTCTTTTTCTTTTTCTTATTTTTTGTTTGTTTTTGTTTTTGTTTTTCTTCTTTTTTTTTGTTTTCTAATTAACATCGAACGAATAGAAATATATTATATATTGTATATCAGTGAATTTATAATATGATGTATTAATATATTGGTAAATATATATAATATATACTTTCCAATATATGAATATATATATTAATATATATATATAATTATTATATATTATATATATATAATAAATTATATATATATATATATATATATATATATAAATGATTGGTAAAATTTGGCTATCTAACGACATTGAAATAAAAATGAAGAAATTTATTTAAATTGTCTACACGTGTAGCTCGAAGTGAATTTATCGTGTTGGACTATCATTTTTTTTAGTTGCATATACTTGGAACAAGTACAAACTCGTGCACAAAATCGTACGTAGGGGACAACAATGTGGTCATAAGAAAATTGTCATTCTCTTTCCTTTTTTTTTTTTCCTTTTTCTTTTTTCTTCTTTCCCCCTCTCCCGCCCTTTAACACGCCACTCCTTTTCTATTTTTCATGCTAATACGTTTAATAATTTGCATCGACAAAATGATAGGAAAAATAAAAGAAACAAAAAAAAAAAAAAAAAAAAAAAAGAAACAAAAAAGAAAAAAGAAACAAAAAAAAACAGGAAACACCAAAGGGGAAAAAAAAGTAAAAAAGTGTAATGGAAAAGAGGAAAATATTGAACGAAAAGTTACACTCGAAGTAACTTGACAATTTGTTAGTCAATGTTTTGTTTTTTTCTTTTTTTTTTTTTTTTTTTTTTTTTACATTCTCTCTCTCTTTCTCTCTCTCTCGTTTCCTCTCCATCTATCCCCGAATTCCCTTTAAAGGGAAAAAAGAAAAAAAGAAGAACGAAAAGAAGAAAAAAATCCAGAGAAGGTAGATAAAATTTTTCAAGTGAAATCTTTTTTCTAATAGTGCAAAATAAAAGTGAAAAATTGATACGACGTTGACACAATTAAAAAGCACATATATATATATATATATATATATATATATATATTAATTATAGAGTTAGGAAGATTTAGAAATATTCTATACACTAACAATTTAATAATAATAATAAAAATAATAATAATATATATATATATAGCAATAATAAGTGATATAAAATTTAATTGAAGATTAATTCAATTAATTCAATTAATTTAATCGAAGAAGTAATAAACCCCAATGAGAAATCATAGCGAATTGAAAGAATAAGTTTAATATTACAGATATCAAAAAAGAAAAAAAAAGAAAAAAAAAAAGAAAAGAATGGAAACTTAAAAAGACTTAAGAGAAGAAAAGGAGAAGAATAAAGGGAAGAAATGTCAAGCAAAAAAAAAAAAAGAAAATAAATAAATAAATAAATAAATAAATAAATAAATAAATAAATAAATAAAAAGAAAAAAAAGAAAAACAAATATTCAACTGTACGATCGCCAGGTACGATTCCGAATGGGGGACCATTGGTTTGAGGATCACCATGAGTCTTTATCGATGTGCAATAAAAGGGATACTTTAAGTATCTACACGAGTTCCTTTCGTGGGGCCCCCTGTAGTGCTTTCACATAGAATAGAAGAGAACGATATAACGACCGATAGATAAAGAGAAAAATAATAAAGAGAACTAAACAGAAAAAGATAGAAAGAGATAAAGAGAAAGAGGGAAAGAGACAGAACTATATATCGCGAAATAAAACATAAAAGAGAAAGAAGAAAGAAAAACCGAGAGAGAGAGAGAGAGAGAGAGAGAGAGAGAGAGAGAGAGAGAGAGACAACGATAAGTGGAATGATAGAGAAAGACAGAGATAAAAATAAAAAAAGCAAAATATATATATATATATATATATATATCGTGAAGTAGAATAAGATAGAGAGAGAGAGAGAGAAAGAAGGCGATAGAAACAAAATATGAAAGAGATAGAAAAAGAAGAACAAAAAGAGAGAGAGAGAGAGGTTGGTGAGAGGGTCAAGGGAGAAGGGAATATAGGGAATGTTTCGATCTTCTCCGGACTCGGGACATATAAATTCATAATATGAACGATGATAAACAGCAAGGAAGAAATCGAGGTCGTTTTGGCGTATCGATCGATTTAGATTGAGAGATTATACTTCGTTGTGTCCGACCGCCACTGACATCTTCTCTCTCTCTCTCTCTCTCTCTCTCTCTCTTGCTCTCTCTCTCTTTCTCTCTCTCTCTATCTTTTTCAGTCTGTCTCTATCTGTCTGTCTCTGTCCATCTTCCTTCCCGATAGGAAACGCAAAAGCTTTACAAGGAGAGAACGCTGATTTATCGGCTCGTCCAGGACTTTTGTCAGGTATATAAATTCATCGACCGCCGGAATCGTCATCGCTGTAATCGCCTTTATTTATCAATATCTCTGGTAAGGTCCATCGATCAGGACTGTCTATTTAAGCGGAACTTCCTGCGGGATATCGACGTGGAAACTGCGATCATCTTCTATCTCTCTTTCTCTTTCTCTCTCTTTATCACTCTCTTTCTCTCTCTCTCTCTCTCTCTCTTTTTCTCTTGGTCTCTTTCGTTATCTC
>NW_023395856.1:685000-687500 GCF_014083535.2 Vespa mandarinia
ATATAAAGTGCACAATAATCGTGACACGATTTTTAACGATAAAGGTAAAAAAAAGGTTTAAAAACGATTAAAACTTTTTCAGTTTCAAAGATCAAGAAACAATTTCTGTGGCGTTCGATGAGGAAAGAAAGGGGGGTGGGGAGGGGACGAGGGAAAAGGAGCGGAAAGGGCGAAGGGCTAAAGAGAAAGAGAGAAAGAAAAGAGATGGAAATAGAGAGAGACAGAGAGACAGAGAGAGAGAGAGAGAGAGAGAGAGAGAGAGAAAAAATCGCCATTCGTTCCGGAAGATATCGGCACGATCGATCTGTGTCGTCGTCCCCCTCCCCCTCCCCATCACCCTGCCCGTTCGCCCGCCCGCCCGCCCATCCCCATTCCACAGTTCCTTCTTGACCACCGAAAAAAAAAAAAAAAAAAAACCTTTGGAGCCTTTCCAAGGACGCTTAACATTTTCCAAGAAAACTTTCTCGGACTACCTGAACGACTAATTACACAGACGATGCCGAGGGTCACACATACAATACCGGCTCGACCAAAATGCCGTCGATGTTTCTGCATTCATGTTAACCGCCAGGGTAAAGGATCCAGTTATTGTTCTACGAGGGATAAATTCCTTTTTTTTTTCTCCTTTTTTCTCTTTTTTTTATTTTTTATTTCTTTTTTCCCCTTTTTCTTTTTTTCTTTTCTTTCTCTTTTTCTCCTTCCTTCCTTCCTTCCTTCCGTACTTCATTCTACTTCTTTCCTTTCTCTCTCTCTCTCTCTCTCTCTCTCTCTCTCTCGCTTAAGGCTCTTCTTTTTTCCTAGGGTTTTCTTTCCTCTTTCTTTTCGCGCTTTTTTTCTCCTCTTTTCTCTTTTCTTTCGCCCTTTTTTTCTCCTCTTTTCTCTTTTCTTTCGCGCTTTTTTTCTTTCTCTCTGTTTTTTTGCGCTTTTTTTTCTCCTTTCCTTTTTCTTTCCTTCGCCTCGCAATTCGCAAGAATTTCCTCGGAAATTTTTCTTTCTCACCCGTCAAATTAATCCTATCGAAATGGTTTTAAAAACCTTTATCATATTTTTTAAAGGTTTTTAATAACCTACTTATTATATTTATATAGTGGAGTAAATGTAAATAATACACGCATATACATACACATGTGTTTATGTGTATAGTCAAGTTAAAAATGTATGTTTAAAATAAACATTAAAGAGAAAAAAAAAAAAATATATATATATATATATATATATATATATATATATATATATATAAATGTACATTTTAATTTACGGAAATATAAAGACAAAATTGCAAGGAGAAGAAAAAGGAAAAAGAAAAAAAAAAAAAGAAAGAAAAAAGAAAAAAGAAATTTAATTGCCATTACATTCAGAAAAAAAAAATGATGATTTAGATTTAATTATAATTAATTCCTCTTTTCTTTTTTCTAATTAAAAAACATACATAATAATTGGATTATACATTATTTCTAATGGAATGAAACAACATAATTAATAATATGATAAATTGATAAATGAAAAGAATAATATTAATAATATGATAATGAAGATTCGTCTAGGTTCTCCATAAAGAGAGAGAAAAAAGAAAGAAAAAAAAAAAAAAAAAAAAGGAAAAGAAAAAGGAAAAGAAAAAGAAAAATGGAAAAAGAAGACGAAGAAATCACGAAAACGTAAGAGAAAGAGAAAGGAGAGAAAAGAACAAAAAAAAAAAAGAGAGAAAAAAGAAGAAAAAAGAGAAAGAAAAAGAAACGATAAGGAAAGAAAAAGAAAACGGAAGGAGTCGCTTTTGCCAAGTTAAAGTCTTTTGCTCTTAAATAAACGGGAAATCTCGAAAATCTATTGTCAACCGAGCGGGAGGCCACCATCTGTCAGCCACATGACTAAGTCTCTCTCTCTCTCTCTCTCACCCCCACTCATTTTCTTCTTATTCCCTTTGCCCCCCTCCTTCGCTCTATCACTCTATCTCTCTCTCTCTCTCACTCTCATTTTCTTCTTATTTCTCACTCTCACTGTCACTCTCTTTCTCACTCGCTCTCATTTTTTCCTTATCTCTCTGTCTCTTTCTTTCTTCATAGAGATGGAAGCCTATGTGTGTCCCTTCGCCAAAACATTTTTTCTTTTTTCTTCTTCGTCTTTTTTTTTTTTCTTTCTTTCTTTCTTTCCCTATCTTAAACCTACTACCGATTTTCCTTCCGCGAACTGATCTTTACGCGGAATATATATATCGTCACCCTTCGACGGCCATATTGTACCATACTAACTAACATAAAAGATTATATTTGCTTTCTTCCTTCGCTTGTACACGTGTAAAAGTATTCGTGTCACATGTTAATCCATCGATGATATTATTAATAATAATGCGTCTTAATTATTTCACATGGACAATGTTGAAAAAAAAAAAAGAAAAGAAAAAAAAGAGAAAGAAAAAAAAATTGAAAAGTAAAAATAAGAATAATAATGACAATGATGAGAATAAGGACTTTTTAATTATTCCGTGCAAAAAAAAAAAAATAAA
>NW_023395856.1:707500-710000 GCF_014083535.2 Vespa mandarinia
AATGAATAATAATAATAATCATAATAATAATAATAATAAATAATAATAACTATAGTGATCAGATTATTAATATCATTAAAAGAAAAATAAAAGAAAAAAACAATTTCATACGTCTTCCTAAACTAATAGCTTCAAAGGACCCAAAAGAGAAAACAAAAAAAAAGGAAAAAAAAAAAGAATTAAAATCCCAAACGTAAAAAAAATAAAATACAGTGACAATAAATGAAAAAAAAAAAAAAGAGAAAAAAAGCAAATAAAAAAAAAAAAAGAAGATAAAACTATTCTCAATCACGAAATCGTGAATATTAATGACACCTAATGAATAAATCAATATAAAATGTACGTAATATAATTAATCGTAGACAGTTCAAAAAGAAGAAAGAGAAACGCACTCACGAAAAAATCAAGAAAAAAATAAAAAAAAGAAAAAAAGAAAAAAAGAAATAATACTCTCACAATCCCTCTAACGAGGCGACGAGAGCGAACATTCGACTCTCTTCTCCCTCCACCTCTACCTCCTCCTCCTCCTCCACCTCCGTCACCTTCATCAAACGCCATCGTTTTGCACTTAGAAAAAAGATCATAACTTGAGTGGCTCCTCTCCTCACACCCCTTCCACTTGTCCGCCCCTCTTTCCTAGTATCACCCTTCACTATTAATTAAACTATACCATTAACCACCCAACAACCACCCACCCACCCTTTTATTCTCCCGTCGGAAATGTAAAGAAGGAGATGAGAGATCAGAAAACAAATGGACCACGTCCAATCGTTGTCCAAGAATATTTCATATATTGATTTGAGGAGGAGTCACGAGAGAGGAGTGTACTTAGGTAAAACAAAAAAGAAAAAAATAAAATGAAAAAAAAAAAAAAAAAAAAAAAAAAAAAAGAAAAAAAAAAGAAAGAAAGAAAGTAATAAGCGTACGTAATAATAGAGCAGAGACAAGGAGCTCGCATAATCTCATCCAATTTTATGGAATCTGCGAACTAAAATGTTCCCGTTTACTACACCGCGCACGATTACTATTCCTACATCTCAAAGAATATCTCATAATCATCTTTATTGTCGTTAGTAATAATAATTATAATAATAATTATTATTTATAATTATAATAATTAATATTAATTATATTTATAAATTTATATTAATATATATTATATTAATTTTTATATTAATATATATTATATTATATATATATATATATATAATATAATAAATATATATTATATATATTTATATTAATATATATTAATATTAATTATAATTATAATAATAATTATTATTATTATTATTATTAATAATAATGACGATTATTATTATTATTATTATTATATTGTACGATATAAATTAATTATAATTCGAGAGTAATAGTAAGAAAAATTTTTTTTAATAATAATAATTATTTCATCTTCATCATCATCCTCATCATCATTGTCATCATTATCATCATTATCATCATTATCATCATTATCATCATTATTATTATTTTTATTATTATTATTTTTATTATTATTATTATTATAAAATGTACGACGTAAATTAATTGTAATTCGAGGATAAAAGTAAGAAAAATTTTTTTTAATAATATTTATTATTTCATCCTCATCATCATCATCATCATCATCATTATTATAATTATTATTATTATTATAAAATGTATGATATAAATTAATTATAATTCGTGAGTAATAGCAAAAACAAATTTTTTTAATAATATTAATTATTTTATCGTCATCGTCATCATAATCATCATTATTATTCTCTTTATTATTATTATTATTATTATTATTATTATTATTATTATTATTATTATTAAATGCATGTCGATTATAATTCGAGAGCAATAATAAGAATAATTCTTTTAATAATATTAATTATTCCATCATCATCATCATCATCGTAATCATCATTATTATCATCATCATTACGATTATATTTCATTTATAATTTATATATATATATATATACATAAATTATACATGAAAGGCATGTGATTATTTTAGACAAATAAATAATAATAATAATAATAATAATAATAACAATAATAACAATAATAAAAACAAAAACAATAATCTTATATAGCATTTAACTTTACGGTATTTAACGAACGAAAAAGAAAATTCACGAACGACGATGCCAAGGAAAATTTTTCAACGATGAATCACAGAGACCTCATTTTCCCCATGAAACTCGAGTACAATAGTAACATTTTAGCATTTTAAGAAGGAGGTGAACGTCCGAGTTGAGGTCGTACGTAGATGCATACACACACACACACATATATATTCGTACATCCACACGCAAACCCACACATAAACACACACATACATACATACATACATACATACATACATACATACATTACATACATACATGCATACATGCATACATACGAATGAGAATATATATATATTTGAGATGAGTCGACTAGTAGAATCGCGTGAAAAGAGATGGAAGACGACGTGTATGAGAGAATGTGTTTGCAAATGGTAGAATAG
>NW_023395856.1:720000-722500 GCF_014083535.2 Vespa mandarinia
CAGATAGATACACAGATAGATAGATAGATGGATAGATAAAGAGATAAAATGGATAATGGAGAAAGGTAAAGTAAAGAAACCTTCTTTTTTTTCTTTTTCTTTTTTTTCTTTTTTTTTTCTTTTTTTTTTTTGGTTATTAAGTCATCGTCGTAATTGTTGACGAATGGATCCGACGCACGTCGCACACTTTCTACGAAATTATTTGCATTGTTACTTCAAGAAGAAGAAGAAGAGGAAGAGAAAAAAGAGAGAGAGAGAAAATAGAGAATAAAAAAAAATAAAAGAAAAAAAGATTACAAGTTGAAATATAGAAAAAGATGTAACCGGAAAAGGAAACGAATATCCTTATAGTTTCCATCGAATTTTTTTTCGGAAAGAGGGTTCACGGACGATAATAATGAACGTCATGGTTCAACGAATTACGATTTCGAAGAGATTCTTTTTTCTTTTTTGTCCTTTGAAAATGGACACCCAATGTATATATATATATATATATATATGTGTGTGTGTGTATGTATGTATTATTAAAAATATTCGCTAAAACTTTGAATCGTTTAGGATGGTGATCAATTTTTTTCTCCTTCTTCTTAATTAAATCTTAATTAATTATAATTCTACTCATGTGCTAATACGATTTTATTCATGTGTATTCTTATAATAAGATTTATTATTTATATATACATACATACATGAAAGAAACTAAAGTCAAAATATTGAAATGATTTTACAAAGAAAAAAAAAAAAAAACAAAAAAAAACAAAAAAAAAAACAAAAAAAAATGAACGATCTCCATTTGTTTGTTCGTTCTAATTTTCCTTTTTTCTTCTTTCATTTTTGTTTCGTGTTTAGATATTGGTTTTTTCTTTCTCTTTAGAAAAACAACGTGATCGCATTTTTCTCTTCAAATGGAAAAAAAAAGGAAAAAGAAAAAAAAAGAAGAAAATATTTTCTTTTAACGATGATTCACGGAAAAGGTCGATTCACAATAGTTAGATACCGACAGCTGATATCTAAAATTACCCATGTCGATCCTCTTTATGCGCTTCCTCTTATCTCACCTACATACATGTATAATAAACTAACCGAAGCCATTCCCAACATTCTAACAATTAATAATAGTTTCCTTGAAACTATATATTTTTAATGCTTATACATATTATATATATATATATATATAAAATTAGAAATAAAATAAAAGATAAAGAAAAAGGAAGAAGAAAAAAAACGAAATATATATATATATATATATATATATATATATTTCTTTTTATTTATTTAAATTATTATATATTGTATTTATATATTATTATTATTATTATAATAATCATAATTAAATTCAATTATTAATATATTATTAATACAATAATGTTTTATAAATTTAATTGATTAATAAAACTTTACTATATTAAATAATATATTTTTTTTATATATATTATATTTAATATTTTATATATTATATTTATTATTAATATATTACTGTTAAATTATTAAATAATTATATTATAATCTAACACAATTATTGCAATTAATTGTTTTATATTTATAATATATTTAAATTGAATTATTAATTATCAATATTTCTTCTTTCTTTCTTTTTTTATTTTTTTTTTTTTTTAACAAAATTCAAAAATAAACTATATTTTTATTTTTCATTATTTAAAAAAAAGAAAATATATATATATATATATCGTTCTAACGATTCTTTTTAATTGTATTATGATATTTTAAACTTAAAAAGAAAAAAAAAACCCTCTCATAAATATCGTATTAATATCAATGAAATATATAATTAACAAATAAACTTTACAATTATATATATATATATATATATATATATATATATATATATACATACATACATATATACACACATATATATAATATATATATGTTTTTGATAAAACGATAGTTTGGGTAAGAGCACGATGCACGTAGAGCTTTAAAAATGCATAAAAAGAAAAAGTAAAAGAAAGGAAGAAGAAGAAAAAAAAAAAGAAAAGATAAAAAAAGAAGAAGAAAAATATTTTAAATCGAGAATCGTAACTTACATATACATATGCATTTATTTATATACATGCACATGTATATATACATTTATGTGTATATATATATATATTTATTTGCGGCTTCTAATAGAAGTTAGACGATAAATGCGTACCATTCACGTATCATTATCCCTGTGCCCCGGTCTCTACCTAGATAACGTTGTTGCAATAGTCGCAATTATATTTTTACGATCGTAGTCAAGGCTTCTATTCTGTTACTATTAATGTCCGACGAAAGAACGAACTACTTTAGATTCGAGCATCGACCTAAATACTTTCGACACTATGAAACAGTTCTATCGCTTTTTTGTTTTTGTTTTCACGTTTTGTTTTTATTTTCACGTTTTCTTCTCTACTGCCCCCTCCCCTCGCCCCACACCCTCCCCTATCGCGCCACGATCACACCCGTCCACCAAACCTTTTCTTTTTTTTACATTTCCTTCTATTCTTTTTCC
>NW_023395856.1:735000-737500 GCF_014083535.2 Vespa mandarinia
TATATATATATATATATATATATATGTATATATATATATATATATATATAATCCACATAAAGTAATATACCTTTGCTTTTCTTGACCTTGCCTCGAAACTTCATGCCTCAATGGATAAGAAAGAGATAGACAGAGATATAGGGACAGACAGAAAGAAAGAGAGAGAGAGAGAGAGAGAGACAGAAAGACAGAAAGAGAGAGAGAAACAGAGAAAGAGAGAGAGGGAAAGACAGAAAGAGAGAGAGAGAGAGAGAGAAAGACAGAGAGAGAGAGAGAGAGAGAGAGAGAGAAAGACAGAAAGAGAGAGAAAGACAGAAAGAGAGAGAGAGAAAGACAGAAAGAGAGAGAGAGAAAGACAGAAAGAGAGAGAGAGAGAGAGAGAGATGTAGGTATTCCTTTTGGCAAAGACCACATTCACACGTTAAATTAAATTACTCGTGCGAGAAAATGTTTCGGGTTGCCAATTGGGAAGGTCACGTGACAAACACATATCTTCTCAATACACATACATACATAATACATATATAATATACATATATATATATATATATATATATATATATATACATACACTTACATACATACATACATACATACATACAAAAACGGATACGTATCATCCGCTTTTAAATAAACATTAAAGAATATGTCATAAGAAATATGTATATTAACGATAAATTGTATTCTCATAATAAACTCAAAAGGCACACATACATACATACATACATACATACATACATACATATATATATATATATATACATATGCAAACAAAACGAATGTAAACGAATAGATCGATCAATTCTACGAAATATTTTCTACGATATATTCTCAGTCCCGGATCCGTAACCCCCCCTCCTCCTCACCCTTCCATAGGAAAATATATGGACAGATGATCTCTCTCTCTCTCTATCTCTATCTCTATCTCTATCTCTATCTCTATTTATCTATCTATCTATCCATCTCTCTCTCTCTTTCTCTGGCTGTCTATATAAAACTATATAAATAAATCTAAATCTAAATCTAATTCTAAATGTCCCGAATATCATTCGTTCGACCGAACACGTCGATGATATATTTGTGTGTACCTATATATATATATATATATATATATATATATCTATAGAGGATACTTAAATGAAATAACAACAAGATCAGGGAAAGAAAGGAAAAGAGAAAAAAAGGCAAGCAAAAAAAAAAAAAAAGAAAAAAAATAAGAAGAAGAGGAGGAGGAGGAAGAAGAAGGAGAAGGAGAATAAAAAGAGGCAGAAAAACACAGTCACAAGAACACGAAGACCAACGAACGAATGCTCGAGAAATCACGAAAAAAAAAAATATATATATATATATAAATATATATGTATATACGTTCGATTTAACGAAGAGACTTAAAAAGACGAAAATAATCTAAGAGAAAAAGAAATTAAGAGAAAAACAAAAAACAAAAAAAAAAAGAAAAAAAAACAAGAAAAAGAAAAGAAGATAAACATCTAACAAACTAGACTCTTAACAAAACCTAATTCCTATAATATAATAAACGTACATAAATATATATCTATAAATAATATCACAAATGTATAATAAACAATATGATATATATACTAATATAAAATAATATAATATAATATAATATAATATAATATAATATATATATATCTTTCTTTTAACTATGATCGGATATATATGTACACGTACATATATATATCATATAAACGTACAGATATATAACCCCCTTCCCACCCATTTCAACCACCCACCACCCTATCCATAGTGAGATATCCTACGTATATATAAAAGATCTGAGATGATAGATTTGGCTAAATATTCGTGTAAAATAAAATGTCAATTGAATTAATATCAAAGTAAAATAGATATAATGGAGAAGGTGATGAAGGAAGATAGAAAAAAAAAAAAAAAAATTAAAAAAAAAAAAGGAAGGAAAAGTAAAGAGAAGGTTGAAAAGAAAGAGGAAGAAAAGAAGAAAGAAAAAAAAATCATGCTCTTACCAAAGGACTTTCAGGTGTATGCCGATGATGTCCCATAGGTTGTATATTCCCCATAGAAACGCCACCACCTGGATTAACCATGTCCTGATAATCGTCGCTCAACTCCATCGCGTACGATGGCAGCGGTTCCTTGTTCTTAACCCGAATTTTGACTGTTTAATTCGGCACTGTGGCCGTACTAATATATGGACGATTACAAATAAAATACAAACGACGACACCGAGGATTATTATTTTAAAAAAAACGGATTAAAAGTTAATGTAGAACTTTTTATATATACATATATGTATATATATATATATTTTTTTTGTTTTTTTTTAGATCGAATAATTCGCGCACATTAAACTTCTGTCCGGCACTGTTTTTTGTTTTGTTTGTTTTTGTTTGTTTTTTTTTTTTTTTTTTTTTTAAAAAGAGAAAGAGGGGGAGGGCGGCGACACCAACGGCAACGATAAACAACAACAACGGCAGCAGCGGCGGCGGCGGCGGCGGCG
>NW_023395856.1:742500-745000 GCF_014083535.2 Vespa mandarinia
TTTTCTTCGAAAAACACCTGTCTGTGGTCCGAAGAAACCGGTAAATTGCACTTCAATTTTACGCGATTACGATTTCTTCAAAGATAACACGACTGTATACAACAAAAGATGTCTCTTTCTTATACATGTATATACACGTACGTATGTATATACGCGTGTATGTATATACATATGTAGATATGTATATATACATATATATATGTGTATATATGTATATGTATAAATTTATTTCATGCCAGTTGTATGTATATAAATAAATATAAAATAATTTTTTCCTTTCTATTTTTCAACTAACAAATATATTAAAATGATCTGTCGTCATAATTGAACATGACGTTTTCGAGAATATTTGTAAAAATTAAAAATTAAAAATTAAAAAAAAAAAAAAAAAAAAAAAAAAAAGAGAAAACAGCAAATTATCTTCCCGCAAATTATTGCTCATATTATATGTATGATAATATAAATGTTAATAAATAGCTATGTATTTATTTATTTATAAAATTTATAATTGAAAAATCATTTATCATTTCATATAATACTATATACACTTATATTATATTATATCATATTCATTTTTATGTAATAAACAAATATTTGTTCAGATATAAAAAAGAAAAAAAAAAACATCGAAAAAATAAACGAAACAATTTTTTTTGTATATCATAGAAAAAAAAAATACATATATATATATATATACACACATACATGCATGCAAATTAAAAAACATCCGGTCATAATATTTCCTCGATTTTCAATCTTTCGTCGTCCTTGAAAAGTGAATCGCAAGAAATGTGAAAACAAAATGTACGCCAAGAATGAAATCCAGCAGGATAATAATTTGATAATTTTTAAAGGTTTTACTCGAGACTCGTAGAGGGGGTAAAAAAGAAGAGAAAAATGGAATGAAGGACACCAGAGAATGTAAAATGAAAGAATGAAAGAATGAAAGTGAGAAAAAAGAAAAAGAAAAAGAGATAGGGGGAGAGAGAGAGTGAGGGGAGAGAGAGAGAGAGAGAGAGAGAGAGAGAGAGAGAGAGAGAGAGAGTAAAAGAGAAAGAGTGAGAGTAAGAGGTATGGTAGAGGGTAGGGGGTGGCTTGGAAGAAAAGAAAAGTCGATAGTCACGGTTGATTAGGTATCCCAGAAAATACTGAAAGTTGGGTCGAAAGAATACGTTCAGGAACGCCAACAACAACCGCCGAATTTTTCTAATGGCGCCTACAACGACGCCGAACAACAGCGGGGGTGACGTCGACGTCGGCGGTGGCGGCGGCGGTGGTGGCGGCAGTAACGACGGTGGTGGCGGCAGTAACGACGGTGGTGGCGTCGGTGGTGGCAGCATCGACAACGAAAATGATGACGACAACAAAAGACAACAACGACGCCAAGCTCAGACTATGAAATTTTTCAAATTTCCGGCCATTTTGGCAGTCTGAATAATTCGCCATTTTGAATAATGGCGTACACGATTTTCCTCAAATGATATTTTTCAAAAGTTCCGAATCGAAGAAAAACGACGTCGATATTTTCTTGAATTCTGTCTTTCCTTTCTGTTGTTGTTGTTTTTTTTTTGTTTTTTTCTTTTTCTCTTTTATTTCTGCTTTTCCGTCTTTTCTTTTCTTTTCTTTTTTTCTCCTTTTTTGCGTACATCAAAAAATTCACTCGCACCCTTCGATTCACGCAAAATTTCGTTCGAGTATTTCAAGACGAATGAAATTCGAATAGTACGTCGTTTTATATCCATTAATATATCAATTAAATAAATATCAATTAGAAATTTTTATTTATTTCTTTAATTATTTTCCAATTCTTTCCATTTATCCTCAACACAAACAAATCCATCCATTCGAAAAAATTCATTACATTACATACGATTTATAAATCGTTGGACTCATAGATTTCGATAAATATATATATGTTTGTAAATAAAATGCAATCAAATAGAGAGAAAAAATACAAAAAAAAAAAAAAAAAAAAAAAAAAATAGGATGAAACAAAATAACACTAAATTCATTCGTTCGATAACACATATATAAATAAGTAAATACATAACTAAATAAATAACTAAATAAATAATTAAATAAATAAATAAATAAATATATATATATAAATATATATGTACATATATATCTATATATATATATATATAGTCAGATTAAATTTGTCTACTTTCATTCGTGCGAATTAATAAGAACTTTTTCATTCCAATCAATAAATTTTACGAATAAAATTATGAAAAAAATATTCAAAGGAAATAGAATATTCGTAAAAAACGCATTGCCTTCCTTTTTTTCTTTTTATATATACACACAAATATATATATTTTTTTTTTTTAAATTATTGACATTACCTACAAGCATATATATATATATATATATATATATATATATATATATATATAATCATGTTAAAAATTTATTATAAAATGAAAAAAAAAAAAAAAAATATATTCTCACGATAGTACTCACCTGCATGATGAGGTTCCTTTAAAACTGAACGGAG
>NW_023395856.1:752500-755000 GCF_014083535.2 Vespa mandarinia
ACTAATGTTATACGATCTTAAATTAATAAATTTTATTAACTAATATAGTAGATAAATCATCCACGTTCATAATTACCCATCTGAGACGGTCTTGTCCAGAGACAAAAAAAAAAGAAAAGGAAAAAAAAAAGAAGGGAAAAAAGAAAAGAAAACGAGACAGAGAAAGAGAAAGAGAAAAAGAACGAGAGAAAGAGAGAGAGAGAGAGAGAGAAGGAGAGACAGAAGGAGAGACAGAAAGAGAGAGAGAGAGAGAGAGAGAAAAGAAAACGAAAAAAAAAAGGAAAAGAAAGAAGGAAAGAAAGAAAGAAAGGAAAGAAGGAAGGGATGTTTGAGGAGCCGCGCCTCGAGGCCTAGCGTACTCTGTTCATTCCTCGTCACCTTCGATTGACAATTCTCAGGCTCGAAAACTCGTCTCTTCACGTTATTTGCCCTCTCTCTCTCTCCCTCTCCCTTTCTCTCTATCTCTCTCTCTCTCTCTCTCTCTCTCTCTCTCTCTCTCTCTCTCTCTCTCTTTCTCTTGCTCTTATGTTCCATACATTCGCAGAGAAAGAGAAAGAGATAAAGAAAGAGAAAGAAAGAGAGAGAGAAAGAGAGAGAAAAAGAGAAAGAGAATGAGAGAGAGAGAGAGAGAAAGACGAGGACGTTGGTCCATCCGTTGGAACTGAGTTGGTCTGTGCGCGCATGCGCACATGAACGAGAACGTAAGGTTGACTATTACTGTCCCCCTCCTCCTCCTCCACCTCCACCTCCTCCTTCACCCCTTTCTTTCCCCCTCCCTCCCCCCTCCTACCCGAATTCCCCTCTTTTGCCCCTCCCGCGCTTTTATAGCTCGTCTGGGTGGCGTGCATACCACCGCCATCTTGTTAGCCATGATTAAATATTGATGCAAGAACAGATATATATATATATATATATATATATATATATATATATGTGTATAATGCGAGTGTGTATGTAGTATGTCGAATGGTTTTCCGTTCATGGAATCGGCCTAAGGGAATCTGGGACGGCAATTTCCAATTACTCCTTACGCTTTCGCTTCATTTTATCTCTATTCCTCTTCCTCCGTCCTCCCTACCACCATCCACCATCTTCATCTTATTCTTACTCTTATGTATTATGTAGACTGTAGACGATTGGAGTTCAGTTTCGATCGATCAAAGTTCATCGTCACTTTTTCTTTCTCCGTCAATTTATTTTCTTTCTCCTTTTTTTTTTTTTCATTTATTCTCCTTTTTTTTTCTTTTCTTCCTCTTTTTCTTTTTTTTTTTTCTTTTTTTTTAGTCTTCCTTTGTATACATACATATATATATATATACATATATATGTATTTTCTTTTTTTTACAATTTTTTTTTCTTTCTTTAAAATAAATTATACACCTACCATTTTCCATCGAGAACAAAAAGAAAGAAAAAAAAAAGAAAAATAAAAAAGAAATGCCATTGCATTCCGTACGTTGCATTCCGTACGTTGCATTCTCTCTCTCTCTCTCTCTCTCCCTCTCTCTTTATTTTTTTTTTCTTTTTTTTTTTCTTCTTTACATCTCTATCCCTGTCTTTCTCACATATCCATTATAAACGATTGATAATAAAAAATTCCTGATTAATTCAATGATAAATCAATCATCACCGATAACGTATAATTTCAAAGTATATTATTATTACATATTATAATAATATATTTCACAAATCGCATTAAACTTTTTAACAATTAAATAGAATAACAATCGTAATGATATTATCTTTTATACATTTAAATGATTAATTTAAAAATCGTTCAGAAGATAATTCATTCCTTCCTTATTTACGTTTATAAATGATAAAAGTAAAGATCATAAAAATTAAGAGAGAAAATCATGAAGCTAAAGGATTGAAATCGTGAAAATGAAGAGAAAAGAAAAGAAAAGAAAAGAAAAGAAAAGAAAAGAAAAAAAAAAGAGAAAAAGAAAAAATAAATAAATAAATAACAATAAAATTATTTCGTAATTCGCTACGATAAAATAATATAACCTATGAGGAAAGTAACCATCGATATTGCCGATGGCGTAAGAAACGAACTCTTGGGTGCTAATTTGTTCGTCGACGTTCAACACGATGAAGACGAACCGAACCGAACCGAACTGAACTGAACCGAACCATCCACCATTATTGTGCAAATTCTCAACGAAGCAGATTGTCCGTTCAAAGAGAGAGAAAGAGAAAGAGAAAGAGATAGAGATAGAGAGAGAGAGAGAGAGAGAGAGAGAGAGGAAGAGAGAGAGAGAGAGTGAATACTTGACAATGGAGATTGAAGAAGAGTATAAGATATATATATATATATATATATATATGTATGTATATATATAGTTGTATATATATATATATATGGATATATGTAGTATAAAGAGAATCCACAACGTTTAAGTCTTATGGAACCCCATGGAAAACGAGTGCTAAACCACCCCATCTCGTTAGCGTGCCGAGTCAACCGGAAATTCCAGCTTTCGTTCGCTTCCGTATT
>NW_023395856.1:760000-775000 GCF_014083535.2 Vespa mandarinia
TCTAATCGTTTAAATAATATTTTTTCAAGCACATATATACATAAATATATATATATATATATATATATATATATATATATATACATAATACATAAATAATATAATGTCCATTAATTCAAATATAACATAAGCATAATTTATTTACATAATTATTTATTCATGATGTAACCAGATCGTTCTAATGGAAGAACATCGGAGAGAAATACATGAAAAAGAAAAAAAAAAAAAAATGAAAAAAAAAGAAGAAAAAAAAAAGAAAAAAAAGAAGAAGAAATAAAAAAAAGAAAAAGATGCAAAGAGAGTTCAAACTTAAGACTCTCTTTACGAGGGTAGATATTAGCGAAGCTGTCACTCACGAAAAGAGGTAGGTTGGTATTAGAGACTTTTTCATTCTTCCTTTTTGTATTTTTGTACTATTTCTTTTTTCTCTTTTATTTATTTCTTTTTTTTTTTGCTTTGGTTTTTTTTTTTTTTTGTTTCAACGTACGCCCCCTCTCCAAAGCCAACGCGAATATCTGAGCATGTGTGAGTACGTGAATACTTTAAGCAGTCGCATACGTTCCAGCTTCAGTGGAATTTCGTTTAATTTTGCCAGCCACTGACGATAATAATGGACCATGAGAGAAAGAGAGAGAGAGAGAGAGAGAGAGAGAGAGAGAGAGATAGAGAGAGAGAGAGTTACCTTGAACATGATTAATTCGGTTTTAAACAGAGCATTAATTTCAACGTTTTCAGACTTAATGACTTGGAAAAGGCTTTTAATTACTAACATCGTTTACCTTGTGCATAATTAACGTATACGTCGATAATAGTCATTATTTTACGATAAGTGTATTATAATATATATATATATATGTATGTATGTATGTGTCTATATATAACATTTTAATGATATCATAATGGATATTCATTTTTTCTATCTGCTTCTTATATCATACATATTCTTATATTATATATATATATATATATATATATATATATATATATTCTCGTCGTTATATAATATATTATATTCATATTAATGAAGTTGTATAAAAAAATATATATATATATATTACATTAAATTAAATCGAGAAAATAGAATTAAAAGATATATAATTATTACAATTTAATTTCTATCACTTTTTCGACATAGAAATTTATGCATATATATATATATATACATATATATATATATACATATATATAGTAATATTATAAATACGCATAAATTCAAAATTAAAATTATATCAAACCTATTACAAGGAAGAAAGAAAAAAAGTACCAAATAATATAATGAAAAATATAACTAATTAAAATGTCATTACATGAAACATAATCATCAACATATATATATACACACACACACATATATACACATTTAGATATATATATATATATATATATATATATATACACTTGTAAAGTTGTAAAAAGTAGACACACGATGATATAAGAGATAAAATAAATAGAGAAAGAGAGATAGAGAAAGAGAAAGACAAAAAAGAGAGAGAGAGAGAGACAGAGAGAGAGAGAGAGAAAAAAGTAAATGAAAAAAGAAAGAAATAAAGAAACGTGGAAGGGAGTGAGGGTTGAGAAGGGTAAAAGGGGAAAGTGGTACCCTGTTCTCGTGGCCAAAGTAATACCGTCGAAGTTCCTAGATCGTTAATCTTGCAGTCGGTCGTTCGATGGATAGCCGATATGTTGCTTCGGTTGTACCTACACGAGTACATAGAAGCTTACTTATGTTGGTAGATGCGTACCTGCCGGGTGAGCCACACCCTTCCACGAGACGGTGGTTACGACCCTCTTTACGAGCTATGAGCTACGTTTCCCCACCAACCCCCTTCCAGTTCAAACATATTTTCTTTTCTTTCCTCATTTTATTCTTTTCTTCTCTATCCCTCTCTCTCTCTCTCTCTCTCTCGCTCTCTCACCCTCTCTCTCTCTCTCTCTCTCTCTTTGTTTCCTTTTTTTTTTCTTTTTTTTTTACTTTCCTTATTTTTTTTCTTTTTTTTTGTCTTTTTATTTTCGTCGATTCTCACCGATATATCGATACGATACAATAGATACTATAATAATATAATATCGTTTCGATTGAACGATTTTGGAAATCGTTTAAAATGTTACACAGAAAGATATTGATTTTTTAATAATAAAATTAATGACTGTAATTATTATATACGTGTAATATATTGGTTATGTTTCGTTACGAATGTTAACAATTATCTTTGTTCTTTATCAACAGTCGATAAGGTAGAACTAGATAATGAGATAATCTTAAATATGTAAAAAAAATTTTGAATTTTAATAATAAATAAAATAAAGAAAGAAAAAAAAAACAAAAATCTTCTAATATTAAAAACTAATTAATATTAGAACGTTCGTTTTTGAAAAACGTATAGATCCTCTTTTCATCCACAGTCGATAATATAGTACGTTAACAAGGTTATCTCAAATAAACAATATCTTCGGATTTTAAACATAAACATATGATTCATAACTTTCTCATCGCAACGAATCATACAATGAATCATATCTATTCATCTAAACTGGATAAAATAAAATACAGTAAATTATTTAATGAATACAATTTGATCTGTAATATATAATAATTTTGATAATAAACATAATTATTAATGATCCTAATTATTAATAATATCAAATAAAACAAAACATCCTAATAACATCGTAGTGATGTATTATCGTTCTTCTTAAAAAAAAAAAAATAAAAATAAAAAAAAGAAACAAAAAACGAATGCAAAATTTTACACATTTATCTCTAAAGAAAAAAAAAGATCGTATCCAAAGATTTCGTAAAATTTATGAGCCTTGAAATAAAAATAAAATAACCTACAAATGTATCGTCTTTTTTATCCATCGTAGATCTTAAAAGTTATACAAAAATTACATAATTAGATTTAATAAAAACCACTTTACCGACGATTCTAACATATCGACATATATATAACATATTCAATATATCGATAATCGTATAAATATTATTAAACAATTTATACGAATGAAAATTAAGAAATTAAAAGAAAAGAATGTAATTCAAAATGTCGACAAAATGATTATAAAATCATATCATATAATTAAACAAAACGAAATTACATAACCTATTAGATAATACCTAAAGTGTATTAAAATAAAAAGAAACTATTTTAATGAAAAATATTTATCAATATCTACGACGAGCCATTGAACTAGCTAGAAAATATATACGTATATTATCGTTGAATGACCTGTAAGAAATAAATTTGTAAAAACGAAAAAATAGAAATGTTTTCTCTCCGAAGATAAATGTATAATCACCAAACGTAAGTAGAGACCTTCTTAACCGGCCAAGGAGCTCGGAGAGACTGACGGCCGCCAAGTCGCCGTGGCGTCTATGAGCGAATCAACGAGTACGCTTACCACGCATGCGCGAGAAGTAGAGGGGATAACGTTGAGGTTACGACAATCTCAAAGAAACGTATAGAAAGAGTACAGTATTAACTGTCGTCGTGTCAATATCGTCATTTTATTTCGTATTATTTTCATTTCTCTCTACCTATCTTCTTAATCAAGTATATACATATATATAAGTATATATATATATATATATATGTACACACGTGTGTGTGTGTGTGTCTGTGTATATACATATATACATATATACATATATACATATATACATATATACATATATATATATATATATGTATCTGTAAAGCATGAATATCGTAAAAATCTCTTTAAAATTAATTACTCGATAAGATAATTAGTTAAAAGAAATAAGTTTGATTTTATTTTCATCAAATAAATTTCCCCTTTATTGATCCGATCGCCATCGAAAAGTGTGTGTGTTTTTGTTTTGCTTCTTTTTTTTTTCTTTTTCTTTTTATTTTTCTTTTCATTGTTTGCTCGAACGTATTATATATTAACGACCTTCGTTTATTTCTCTCTCTCTCTCTCTCTCTCTCTCTCTCTCTCTCTCTCTCTCTCTCTCTCTCTCACGCTCGCTCTCACTCACTCGTTCTCTTTCTATCTGTTTATCCATTTTTTTTCCGACTATCCATCTTTCTTTTCGTTATATAGTTTATACCGTATCAATCTCTTTTGAATATTGATAAATAAAGCTTACACGTATACACTGTGCCTCTGTCGATAAACGTTTACAAGTGACAAAATTGAAGAAGGTAAGAGTGGTGTTAAGGGGCTAGGGGGGATAGGGGGTAAGGGTAAAGGTAAAAGAGGGTGAAGAGAAAACATGTCTTCGTGTAGTGAACTGTCCCGTTCTCAAGAATATCAAAGCTTTCGAAGTTCTGTTCCTCTGAGAAAAATCGTCGTCGACATCGACGGTACAAAGGTATAATTTTCTTTTTCCTTTTTTTTTTTCTTTTTTTTTTTTTTTTTTATTATTTTCTTTCCTTCTCCCCTCCGCAACCTCGTTTAAACAATATATTAATAATGTTTTAATATATAAGTTAAATTTATTTATATCTGTAAAATCCGTTTAATGAATAACTTCGTTTAATTATTGTTATTTTTTTTATTTGTTTGTTTTTGTTATTTCGAAAAAAGAAAAAAAAGAAAAATCGTTTAATTTGTCTTATTAAACGATTTTGATTCTTTCTATTATTAAGAATTTGATTATTAATCGGTTATAATGCTCGATAAATTATTTGTTCGATTGGAATGCCGAGTATGATATAAAATTGTATTTTTCTTCCACTCTTATCATTATATATACATATATATATATATGTGTATGTATATATATATATATATGTATGTATATGTATGTGTGTGTATGTATGTACCGTTTTTTCTAGGGTTGGAAAATTTACGATTCCAGTCCTAAGACCGTCAAATGTCCACTCATTTGTCTCCCTCCTGTTAGTGGCACTGCCGATGTCTTTTATAAACAAATATTAGGCTTAGCTGCTAAAGGTTACAGAGTAATATCGGTGAGTTTAATTATACGAAATGATATTAAAAAAAAAAAGAAAAAGAAAAAAAAAAAGAAAAGAAAAGAAGAAACAGAAGAGAAAAAATTGTAAATAAAAATGATTCATTCCGTAAAATAAATTCAATTTTTATCATCCGAGTACTATCTTATCGACCGTCGATAATGAATTAAAAAAAAAAAATACGAATGCTATTAAAATGCATTGCCACGTAACGGAGTCATTAATACTCCTACGTTATTTTTCCTGCCAAGATGAAAATGCAATTTAGTCGTTCTTTTCTTTTCTTATTGTTACTATTATTATTATTATTATTATCATCATCATCGTTGTTTTTTTTTTTTTTATGTTTATATTATACAGGCCGAACCACCAGTATATTGGAACGTCAAAGAATGGTGCGATGGATTTCGAAAACTTTTGGATTATATGGGACTTGATAGAGTTCATCTATTTGGAGCCTCGTTAGGTCAGAATTAATGAACGTATGACATGATTACGTATAATTAATTAAATTTCGTTCTACCTTATCGACGCAGTAAAGAACGTATCGGTCGATAAAAAAAAAAAGGAAAAAAGAAACAAAAGAAAAAAGAAATTTTGTTTCTTATATTTATTCTCTTCCCTTAGGTGGATTCTTAGCGCAAAAATTTACCGAGGTAAATGCTTATTGCCCGAGAGTAGCATCTTTGATTTTATGTAATACATTTACAGATACATCTGTATTTAGTTACAATGATTCCGCTGCAGTGTAAGTAAGTTGAAACTCTAATTAGATACGAAGAAAATAAAATAAAAATTGATTTAATGCTTAATTGTTACACAATATATTCTAATCAACAAATTTCTATTTCTCTTTTTTTTTTTTTTTTTTTTTTTTATATATATATATATTTTTAATCCTCGTATCTTTTTAATTTATAGTTTTTGGATTTTGCCATCGTTGGTATTGAAAAAAATGGTTATGGGAAATTTTACGACCGAGAAGGTTGATGGAGAAATTATCGAAGCTATCGATTTTATGGTAGAAAGAGTAAGAAAAAAAATCTTTTAAAAAAAGAAAAAAAAAACAGTTTTTTTTTTTTTTTTTTTTTTTTTTTTAATTGTTTTTATTAAAAAAAAAAAACAAAAAAAAATTGTACTTTTATCTTCTAAACTTAATATATATTTATATATATATTTTTTTTTATTTTTTTTTATTTATTTTTTCTCTTTAGTTGGAAAGTTTAAATCAAGCGGAATTGGCGTCAAGATTAACCATGAACTGCATCAATTGTTACGTGCAACCAGAAAAAATTTGCAATCTGCCAATAACTATAATGGACGTTTTCGACGAGTACGCTTTATCGAATTCGGTGAGAGAAGAAATGTATAAATGTTATCCGAATGCTAAATTGGCACATTTAAAAAATGGCGGGAACTTTCCATATTTGAGCCGATCAGCCGAAGTCAACTTACATTTACAGGTAAATATATCAAAATCTTTTCACATACTTTTTCTATCTTTTTATTTATTTTTTTTTTTTTTTATTTTCATTTTATCGCCCTCGTCGTAGTCATAATTATTTCATCATTATTGTCGATTAACAAATTGCAAATGTTTTTTTTTTTATTATCGTTGTTGTTGTTGTTGTTGTTATTGTTGTTGTTGTTGTTGTCATTATTATTTTCGTTCCTTCATTTTCTCTTCTTTTTTCTTTTTTACAGATACATTTGAGACAATTCGAAGGAACGGAATACTCAGCTTCAGTCAGAACGAAAACTTAGCGGATTGTAAATAAAAAAAAAAGAAAAAGAAAAAGAAGAAAAAAAAACAAAAAAAAAAAGACTTAGCGATTAGTTTTATGTACATAGTCAATACACACGTATACATTACATTCTCTTTTATCAATACATATTCACATACGACAATATTAACATAAGCTTCCATTATCGATATTATCGAACATATGTGTTTGTAGATCAATGATCTAAGAGAGATCATATGCGAGATTGTATTCAAGAGAAATTCTTTTTCTTTCGAGATATATAAATTCATTTTGATAAGACTGCACGTAAAAACAACTTTCTTTCTTCTTCTTCTTCTTCTTCTTTTTTTTTTTTTCTTTTTGTTTACAAAATTCTTTTTTACTAATATTATATATCGTCTTAGCTCGTCGGATAAAAATTTATAGCTATAAAATCTCAAAAGAAGAAAAAGAAAAAAAAAGATCTATCTGATTAATCCTATCGGTGTAGAAAATTCGTATATATACATACATATATATATATATATATATATATATATATATATATACATGCAAGTATACTTAATTTAATTTGTATATAATAAATAGAATAATCAACATAGACAAATCTCAAGATAAGGATAAATCTCAAGTATCAAAATTAAATAACGTAAATATTGTATACATTTTTGTTATAAAAAAAAAAAAAAGAAAAAGAAAGAAAAAAGGAATAAAACGAAGAAAAAACAAAGGAACAAAAAAAATGTTCAATATTTAATTCGAATAAATTAAATTTTTTATATTAAGGACACTTCAATTTGTCTATAATAATTTCTAATATATATATATATATATATATATATTATTAGAATAATATATGTATATTATAATATTAAAAATATATATAAATATATATTTTTAATTTTTATTAACATATTGCAGATATAATATTATATTTATTAACAATTTTTCATTCTCCATTCAATAATTATTTTAAACAAATGAATTTAAAGATTTATCTCATGTAAAAAAAAAAATAAATAAATAAATAAATACAATTTCATAATAATATAGAAATAAAAATAATATGATATTTTGTAATATTATTAAAATGAAAGAGAAAGAAAGAGAAAGACAGACAGATAATAGACAGACTGAGAAAGAGAAAATGTCTGACCTGCAATATGTTAACGAAGTCAAATAAATGAGATGAGAAGTAAAGGAGACCATAGTAAAACCAAGTATCGATTGTACACTCCCTTATTAAGCATTGGTTTCATGTTCTCGATCTCAGATTACCATCTTTCTAGACCCCATATATATATATATATATAAACACATACATAATGATTATGAGTATACATGAGTATGTAACCACATAAATACATATATATATATTACATACTTATGCTAGTGGAATTTATACTATAAACGCTATCTCCAATGTTGATACATAAGAAAATAATTCTTAACATTTCTTCATCGTTATAAAAAAAAGAAAAAAGGATTATCACATACATCTTATGTTATCGAACTCTAATCTTTATTGTATTAAGTGTCTTTACGTAATATCATCATTTAAATGATTTTAATTAATTCATAACTCTTTCCAATCACCTTGATATCAAGATACCAGATTATTATATACTTTACATATATTTTTTATTTGAATTCATTTTTTTTTTTCTTTTTTTTTTTTTATCAATATTTACATTTTCAAAATCCTTTCAATATAGATTCTTATATATTTTCTAACATCTTGTGTATTTCTTATATGATTTTTTTCTTTCTTTCTTTTTTTCTTTCTTTCTTTTTTTTTTTCTTCTTCTTATTATCATTATTATTAATAACATTTTAACTTTTCCAAGAGATACTTTCATTTTTCTACATTTCATTATTACAATTCTTCTCCATTAATTGTTCGTAGATAATTATTAATTAATATTATTGAAATTCTTCCATTTGATATCTCTAACTTTACAAAGTCTTTTTCTATGTCTCCGACATATACATATATATATATATATATATATATATATATTAATTTATTTCCTTAATTAAATCCTTAATAATTTAATTTAATAATAATATTCCTTAATTATTCTCCATTTATATTAATATATAATTTCACTTAGTTCTTATCAACGTTATTAAAGTCAGTTTCTTTTATCTGATACATATGCATTCATTCATATATACATATATATATATATATATATATATATATATATATATATATATATATATATATATATACATACAATTTGAATTCTCTTGTAGATCATTATTTCAAGATAATCGAACGAATGAGAAATAAGATAGATTTTTCAATTGATTTATAAACTATTTTCAAACTTGTATTCATTTATTTTTCCACTCATACATTCTTACATGTTTCCTTATCATAATCGATTATAGGAGATTAGATTAGATACTACGTAATCGCATTTTTTTCTTTAGAAAATTTTTCTAGTATTTAAAAATGTACAGAAAAAAAAAAAAAAAAAAAAAAAAAAAAAAAAAATAAGAGAGAAACGAATAAAATTTCATTATCGCGTTATTTAGAAAATTATTAGAAAAAAATTGTAATATAAGATAATTGTAAAAATGACGTCAAATATTTAGTTATATAGGCGATAACGAAATTGAAATGAAATTCTTCGAATATGATATAAACAATAACAGATAAGTCTAAACGAAGATGACGAACTATAGGACGAAGTCAAATATTTGAAATGGTTTTCTCTCTTCTCCTTCGTCGTCACATTCCCCACCAAACTGGCCTCTTCCCTTCGTAGACATATTCTTTCTCTTTTCTTACAAAGCAAACGGTGAACGAAGAACTACCAGATCAGTTTAGTCGCTGTTCATCGTTTGCCAAGTTAACACGTTCTACGAGATTCTTTTCCTTTTCTTTGTTTTTCTCTCTCTCTCTCTCTCTCTCTCTCTTTCTTTCAATTTTCCACCCACAACGCAGTAATTATTATCTTATATTTATTATTATCGTGTAGAATAATTATACATTTGACACGTACTTAACATACGTTTGCGGGTGATAGATATTAAAAAAAAAGAAAGGAAAAAAAAAAAAAAAAAAAAAAAAAAAAGAAAAAAGATAGAAAATATCAAATTCGTATAATACTTTTATTTACTTGTTTATTTACTTTACTTCACTTTCTTCTTGTTCTTCTCTACTTTATTTTATATATAGAGAAGAAAAAAAAAAAACAAGAAAGACAGAAAATATGAAATTCCTATAATACTTTTATTTACTTATTTATTTACTTTACTTTATTTTCTTCTTGTTCTTCTCTTCTTTATTTTATTCATAGAAAAAAAAAAAAAGAAAAAGAAAAAAGAAAGAGAAAAAAAAAATTTCAAATGTCAAATCAAAATGTAATCTATATAAATTGACTTCAACCGATCTTATTCATAATAACAGTGGAACAAATAGGAAACGACGAAGTTTGTTATTTATTTTCGTTGTTTGCGTTTCGCATTACCAATTGGAATAAGAAATTGAGAAACAAAGAATATATTAATTCTTGAGGATGTAAAGTGTAAGTACATATATAATATATCGGTGACACGTGTACGTGAAATTTAATATTACGTTTCCGGTCGTTATGTCGCCGTATTTTATATATATATGTATATATATGTATATATATATATATATATATATATATAACTCCGTTCCAAGTTACACCGTAAACTTTCTTATCTCGAGAAAGAATTCGTTTCAATACGCGAAGTTCCATAAACGGGAAAAAGAAAAAAAAAGGAAAAAAAAAAAATAGCTTCGGGCTTGTCTTTCTAGTGAAAGGAAAATAAATTGTGTTTCAAAGGGGTTCGATTGGATTTTATTTTTTAAGAAAATAGAAAGAAAAAGAAAAAAGAAAAGAAAAGAAAAAGCAGTTAATAACAATAACTAATTAAAATATAATTAATTAGTAATTATTAATGTTTTCCTGGTTTTTTTTTTCTTTTTTATTTATTTTTTTTTTTTTTTTTTTTTTTCTTTTTTTTCTTTTCTTTTCTTTCAATTTTCTTTACAAACGCACAAGCAACGCAATTTGATTATTATTATTATTATTTTGAAAATTTTTCAATTGTATTAATAATTCAATTAATAATTCAATTTGTATTTAATAACGTTGATAAATTAATTTAAAAAAGATTGTAACAGGTGCATTGTATTATTATGATTAATAATTTTATCATAGATTATGTTAAATCTTATTCATTGTTTCATATAATGTTTCATATGATATTTTTCTTTCGTTTATAATCAGTTAAGTTTCATTTTAGTATGAATAAGAAGAAGGAAGATAATGCATAAGACGTATTGTTCTTTGGATTAATAAATTAATAGTATCGATAAAGTATTAATAAATAAGAAAGAAGTGAAGGAAGAAAGAAGTGGACGGAGAAGAAAAGAAAAGAAAAGAAAAGAAAAGAAAAGAAAAGAAAGAAAGAAAAATGGAGAAAAATTGTAAAATTGAGACAGGACTACTCAGCATGGATAATAATAAAGTATCCATGTCGACAAAATTGGCTTACGCCTTGGGACATATTTTCAACGATCTGACAGCAGCCATGTGGTTCTCATATACTTTAATTTATCTGCAAAAGGTTTCTCTTTTGGAGCCAATAATGGCTGGGACGTTATTGTTATTAGGTAAATAATATATTATATTATGAATAAAATCGAATCTAAATCTTGGAATGTTATTAAACATTGGAATGTTATACTTTTGAAGGTCAAATCGTGGATGCTTTCACAACGCCAATCTTTGGCTTTCTCGTCGATCGTTACTGCAAGAAAAAAATATGGCACGTGATCGGCTCAGTTTTGGTCACCCTAAGTTTCCCAATTATATTTGGAGGTTTCGCTAATACCTCCAATTCTATCATCATGTTCTTTTATATACTGAGCATCATAATCTTCCAGATTGGCTGGGCAGCCGTACAGATATCGCATTTATCTATGATACCATCTTTAACAAACTCGTTACTCGGTCGTACCGAATTAACAGCTATAAGGTAAAACAAAAAAAAAAAAACCAAAAAAAACAACAAAAAAAAATCCATCGAATGAAATAAATTATATTAATATTCACTTACTCATAAGTCGTTTTTATATTATAGATATTCAGCGCAGGTGAGCTCAGCGGTAGTTGTTTTCATGGTCACATGGATTGTCCTTCCAACAAATGGAGAATCGATGGTGTTACTCGATCAACACGACGACTACAAATTCAGAGTTAGTATTAAGAAAAGAAAAGAAAAGAAAAAGATTTAAAGGAAAAGAGAACAATTAAATAATTTTCATTTCCATAAATATATATATATATATAAAAAAAAAATCATATTTCCAAGACATTGGACCAATCCTTTCGCAGAATATTGTGATCGTTGTAACGGCATTCGGTTTGACTGCGACCACTCTCTTTCACATTCTCCTGAAGGAAAATCTTTTGGAAAATAGGAGTCAATCACAAGCCAAAACGAACCCCGACGAATCTAGTTGGCTTTTAGATGGTTTTTCAACCCCAAGAAGATCCTGGTTTGGTACATCAATTTTATTAAGAGTTGCAATGTTATATGTTGCTAGTAGATTATTTATAACCCTTGCTACTGTTTACTTACCACTTTATATCGAGGAGACAGCAGTTGGTGGTAAACAAGCATTGGCCACGGTACCATTGGTATCTTATTTATCATCCTTCATAGCTGCATTGTTGTTAAAATATATGAACAGATCTTGTGGAACAAAGGTATATACATATACACACATATATATATATATATAAATTCGTATCATAAAATTTTTCTTGAATTATATGAAAATTTTATAATTTAAATTATTCATATATATATATATATATATATATATATATATATATCGTTCATTTGATAATAATTATTATTTAATTAAATTATTTAGATATGTTACCTTTGCGGAGCCCTCATTGGTATTCTTTCGGCAGCCATTACAGAATTTGGCGGGAGTTATGGAATCGTTACATACGCAATTGCCATTCTTATTGGTGCAGGCAGTTCGATTACCATGGTAACGGCTTTAAGTGTTACAGCTGAAATTATTGGTCCTCGAACTGAAAAAAGTGCATTCGTTTATTCGATCGTAACGTTTCTTGATAAAATCGTTACGGGATTGGTCGTAGTACTTATCGAACGATGGTAAGTTCATAAACCCGGGAAAATTCAAATATGAATTTTCATCGAATATCGTTTTTCTCTCTTTTTTGTTTTTGTTTGTTTTTTTTTTTCCTTCTTTATTAATTCATTTTCTTTTTTCTTTATTTCGTCATTTTGTTTTCTTTATTTCGTCATTTTGTTTTCTTTCTTCCGTAGGAGATGTCATCAACAAGAATTATGTCCAAATTATAATCGAGATACTTTGGCGATCGTTTTGTGCATCGTCGATGCTACTTGGTCTTATTACTTTGTTATCAGTATCACGTTGTTTGACATAAATGTCCGATTATAATTATAATTATTATTATTATTATTATTATTATTATTATTATTATTATTATTATTATTATTATTATTATTATTATTATTATTTTATTCATTTTTCTTTTTTTCATTTTTTTTTTTTTTCTCGAAAAGATGTTTTGATAATACTCACTGTTATCTCGTATATGTATATATATATATATTTTTTTTTTTTTTAGTAATATATGTTTTATTGTTAACGTTTGTTTTTAGATCGTTTCGTTGATCGATCAGGATCTAAGAAGATTAGAACGAATTATTATTATTATTATTATTTTTATTTCCGTTTTTCTTTTTTCTTTTCTTTTTTTTTTCTTTATTCTTTTTATTTTTATTTTCATAAAGATTTTCAAACGATAAACCGTTTAAAGATTTAACCATTCAATGAAGTATTATTAAATATTGTTTTTACAAATGGAAATATTAGTAATTAATTCGTTTGGAAATAATCGAAGTACTACACGTCGAACGTAGTTGTTTTTTTATTTTTTTTTTTTTTTTTTTTTTTTTATTTTAGTAATATTAAATAATAATATGTTTGTAATTTCTGTACAAGCGCAAAATTATATTATTTATTTTCAAGTTAACGTCCGATAGATTTTAGAGATATTTTTAAGATTCCTTTTATATTTGGATTTTGTGAGGTTAATTAACTGTTCGTAATAAAACAAAACGAGAGAGACATAGAGAGAAAGAGAGAGAGAGAGAGAGAGAGAGAGAGAGAGAGAGAGCGAAAGAGAGAGAGAGAGAAAGAGAGAAACAAAGTTAACCTAAAAGTAATGAAAAATTTTTGATATAAAATATTATTTATTCTTTTACAAAGTCGAAAGTCCAACGAGAATAATCGAATGAATGTTTTGTGAGCATATAATCTCTTGGAACTTATTTAATGAATTATAATTTGTTATAAATAAACTTATTACTATCGTATACTATGAATCTTACCTTTGACCAAGTGATGTCATGTTGTCGATGTTTGCATGATCTGCAAGAAAATATATTTAGAAATAAAAAAATTGAACAATCAATTAGGCGCCACATACAATTTCTTCTTTCTGTTTTTTCTTTTTTTTTTTTTTTTTTTTTTTTTTTTTAATAATAAATAACATATCTTATGACGAACAAATTTTTCAAAATGTTCGTACGTTCTAACGAAAGAAGACGCTCGTCGATAATTGAATATTTCTAATCACAAAAAAGAAAGAACGAAGAAGAAGAAGGATATAAAAAATTATTTGAAAAAAATCCGTACCTAAAAATCCATATAGAGCAGGTCGAAGTAACAATAGAAAAATTAATTTTGCGATGAATTTAATTTAGATGCCGCCTTCAACTATTTTTTTTTTTTTTTTAATATAAACAAATAATAACAACAACAACATATCGTTTTATGGCGAATAATTTTTTTCGTACATCGAAATATTTGAAGTCTAATGTAAAAAAGACACTCATTGATAATTCACAATCGAATATTTCTAATCAACGAAAGTAAGGAAAAATGATTGAATAAACAAAAAAAAAAAGGAGAAAAAAATGAAAAAAAAACAATAAATAAAAAATCATTCAAAAAAAAATCCAGGCGTGCGCGCGCATCTAAACGACGCGGATAATAGTGTGAAAAAAAGAAAGAAGAAAAAGTAAAAAAAGGTGAAGAAGAAGAAGAAGAAGAAGAAGAAGAAGAAGAAGAAGAAGATAATGATAATGAAGAAGATGACGAAAAACAAAAAATAACAACGAGTGAGAAAGATGAAATAAAGAAAGAAAGCGAAAGAAAAAAAAAGAGAGAGAGAGAGAGAGAAACAAAATGAATTATA
>NW_023395856.1:785000-787500 GCF_014083535.2 Vespa mandarinia
AGTGAAACAATACCTACGTAAAGTGCATATTCTCTTTTTCCTTCTTTTACTTTTTATTTGTACATCTTTTTCTCTCTCTCTCTTTCTCTCTCTGTCTTCTTTTATTTTTGAATGTTCTCTCTCTCTCTCTCTCTCTCTCTCTCTCTCTCTCTCTCTCCCTCTCTCTATCTATCTTTTTTTTTTCTTTCTTCTCTATCGTTCTCACTTCATTATTATTATTATTATTATTATTATTATTATTATTATTATTATTATTATTATTATTATTATTATTATTATTATTATTACAAATTATACATTATTATTATTACGAATGATTCTAATTTTTATGTTCGTTTTAATTTATATATATATATATATATATCATATATCATATATCATATATCATATATTATACACTTCATTTGCCCAACGTGAATCTTTTATAATAATTTTTTTCCTTTAAGTACTTCCTTTCGTACAATTATTATTACGTTCTTCTTCTTTCTCTTCTCTTCTTTTTTTTATTTTTTTTATTTCTATTTTATCTTTTTTATTTTTTTATTTTTTTTACTTGTATTATTTACGTTGTTTCTTCCTCAATATGTGTCTTTTTCTCACTCTCTCTCTCTCTCTCTCTCTCTCTCTCTCTCTCTCTCTCTCTCTCTCTCTCTCTCTCTCTCTCTCTCTCTCTCTCTCTCTCTCTCTTTCTTTGTCATCTTTTATCTCTTTCTTGCCCAATCATTTTCTATCTTACTCTCTTACATTCCTCATTTCTCTTTCTCATCGCTTTTTCTTTCTTTTTATGCATCCTACCTTCCCCCATCCCCTTACCGTCAAATCTCCTCTGCTCACCCCTCCCCCCGCCCTTGATTTCTTTTTCGTATATACTGTTATAAGAAAAAAAGAGAAAGGAGAAAAAGAGAGGAAGAAGAAGAAGAAGAAGAAGAAGAAGAAGAAGAAGAAGAAGAAGAAGAAGAAGAAGAAGAAGAAGAAGTCCTTTCGAAGTCGCCGGCATCGCGTCGAGTATGCAAAGTGCAACGTGTCCATAGGTTCCACGAACGATATTTCATCGCGGGATGGGAAACACCATGCATTCCATGATCCTCGTCCGTTCACACACGGACACGGGGTGAACACCCCTTTCTCCCCCACCTTCCCTCATCCAATCCTACCCCCGCTCCCCCCATCCCCATGCCCATTCCCCCATTGGCATGGTGGACTTGGAGGCGCCCACGCGAACGATCGACTTTTCTTTTTTCTTTCCTTTTTTTTTTTCTCTCTCTGCCTTTTTTCTTCTTATTATTTTTCTTATTCTCCTTTCTTTTTTTTTTTTTTTTTTTTTTTTTTTCTTTTATTGTTCGTGTTTTCTCTCATGTGATTTTTCTCTCTTACTCTTTTTTTTTCTTTTTTTTCCTTTCTTTTGTTCTTCTTTTCGATTTAAAAAAAAAAAAATAATAATAATGATAATAATGGCCTCCTTATCTTGTTTTTTTTAAACCTCTTTTTTTTTCTTTTCAATTTTCTTTTCGATTTTTTTTTCTTTTTTTTTTTTTTTTTTTTTTTTTTTTGTTTACTCTCTTCTACGTTCTTGATCTAGCCGCGATAGTTGTGCAATCCTTTGATATGTCGCAATATTAATGAATATTCGTTAATGATTTATTTAATAATTTACTGGATTCACTGTCGATAGGTTTTATTTACATAGGTAAACACTTCGAATCTGTATGACTCTGTAATGATTGTATGTATACCTTTGAGAATGATTCTACGATATAGAAACTGGTCTTTCATGTTACTTTTTTTTTCTTTTTCTTTTTCTTTTTCTTTTCTTTTTCAAAATTTCACCGTTATTATCAATTAAATAATATAAAAAGAAAATAATAATAATAAAAATAATAATAATAATAATAATAATAATAATATTTATTACATACTTATAATTACCTCATATTTATATATATATTAGCATGTTTTTCTTCTTCTTCTTCTTCTTCTTCTTCGTCTTCTTATAATAATAATTATTATTACCATTATAATTAGTATATAATTAGTATATAATTATCATTTTAATATTACTTTTGCGTACACGTCTTGTATATATTTACTTAATTCCTTAAGTATTATACATCATTAGAACATCTCATCAATTAAAATAACAATCGATTATAGATTATATACTTAAATCATAATATCATATAATATACATATATTTATCGAGTATAATATTCTCCTTACTCATGTTATTTAAACAATTATTACACAATTGTTACACAATTTTAATGATAATCAACATGAAATATAAAAATAAATAAACGTACTTACATACTTACTTACATGTACTTACATACTTACATGACTTACATATCTATCTACACATACACACATACACACACACATACACATACATGTAGAGATTAAAATTAACAATAAGTAAAAGCAGCACGTTTACAATGCCGACGAAAAACAAGCGACAAACGTTTACGTATATAACAACCGCATTCCAAAGCGGATCCCCACC
>NW_023395856.1:792500-795000 GCF_014083535.2 Vespa mandarinia
TTATTTATTTATTTATTTATTTATTTATTTATATCCTCTCCGTCAAAACTGACCGTCCTACCTTTCCCCTGGTCCTTTCTATCTCTCCCTTTTTCCATCTGCTCTCCTCCTCCTCCTCCTCCTCCTCCTCCTCCTCCTCCTCCATTTTCTCAACCTCACATTATGAACACTAGGAACATAACAAACAACGAATATCACCAGTAGGATAATAATTCGTCGTAGTACACAGGGTGGAAATTCTCTTATCTTACCCTCTTTCGATACTGCGCATTTTCTTACCCCCTACGAAGGTTTCAAACGAAGCCACGAGGAAACTTAGCAGAGAGAGAGAGAGAGAGAGAGAGAGAGAGAGAGAGCCGATGGGTGGGGGATAGGAGAGGGAGAAGGAAAGAGTGAGTAGGAAGCTGAAGGATGGAAAGAAGGAAGGAAGGGTAAAGGGTGAGGAATTGCTGGAAGGGTGGTGGTTGGAGAGATTAGGAAAGGGATGGTCGGGGATTAGGGGGATGGATGGTCGTGGGAGGGAGAGGGATTATAGGAACGTGGTGGTGGTGGGGGAGAAAGAGGATGCTGGTACTACGTCGCGAACGAAACGCTACGGAATCGCAGTTCGTGTCCGGAGAGAAAAGTGGTGGTGCGGTGCGTCTCTTTTCTCTCTTTTTCTCTCTCTCACTCTTTCTCATTCACTCTCTCTCTCTCTCTCTCTCTCTCTCTCTCTCTCTCTCTCTCTCTCTCTCTCTCTCTCTCTCTCTTTCTCTCTTTCTCTCTCACACACTCACTCATTTTTCTGATATATACATATATACACGCATACGTACGTATTAATTTACTTTTTTATCACGCAAAGTCGCCCATATTTTTCTTCTTTTTTTTTTCTTGTCTCTCTCTCTCTCTCTCTCTCTAAACTTTATATATGTATGAATGTGTTCGTTGTTATTGTTGTTGTTTTTCTTTTTCGCATGTAAAATGTAAGTCCGACGTATCATATGTATGATGTTGTATTTTATATAAGTGAATAAGTAAGTAAATAAGTAAGTAAGTACACTTACGTATTTATACGTTTCTCATGTATACGTGAACACGAGTGTACATATATTACGTCACAAAAATATATTTTTATCCTTCTCTCTCTCTCTCTCTCTCTCTCTCTCTCTCTCTCTCTCTCTTTTTTTTCTTTCTGTTATTTTTTCCTCTTCTTCTTCTTCCTCCTTCTTCTTCTTCTTTTATCTGAACGTACGAAAGTATATTATATTCTCTCCCCCTCTCCCCCCTCTCTCTCTCTCTCTCTTTGCCATGCTTATGCACCTACGTGTATGTGCATGTGTGTGTGCGCGTGTGTGTATATGTGTATGTGTTTGTGTGATAAATGTGCGTTTTCAATAAGCGTTACAAAAATACAATCTTATATCTCTTTTTGAACGTACAACGCAAGTGTATATATATATATATAATATATATATATGTATATTATATATAAGAGTATATATTATTTTGTTTGTGCGTCATACGTGTACTAGTATGTGTGCACGTGTGTATTACCATTACGTTAGTTATACAATATACTTGCTTGTTTCTCTTTCGGAACGTTGAAGATATAAGTAAATTGGTATGATATATATATGTGTGTGTGTGTGTGTGTGTGTGTGTGTGTGTGTGTAGTGTGTATGTACGTGTGGCGCGTACATGTGTGAATGTGTATGTATGTTTATAATAGGTACGGTTAACGTCCGAGAACATAACACGAGGCACTCACAACGCGTAGTACTATTACACTACTAAATATATACTACTACTACTACTACTACTAAAATACTATTACTACGTTCTTTAAGACGTAACATCTAGGTATTTCAAATGATAAGGAAGATTTCTTTCTTATCATTTGAGAGAGAGAGAGAGAGAGAGAGAGAGAGAGAGAGAGAGAGAGAGAGAGAGAGAGAGAGAGAGAGAGAGAGAGAGAGAGAGAGAGAAAGAGAAATAGATACAATGAAAGAAAGAGAAGATTGATCATTCCAGTGTCACTCGTCTATCTCATGATTGCAGAATTGATTAGAAAGAAAGAGATAGATAGATAGATAGATAGATAGAGAGGGAGAGAGAGAGAGAGAGAGAGAGAGAGAGAGAGAGAATTAATAGAAATGGTTGGTTGTAGTCGTCGAATTATGTTTGGTTGGTTAGATGAGTGTTCTAGTTTATTCAAAAGCGTAGGTGGGAGAGAGAGATATAGGGAGCTTGCACGTTTCGTTTCATTGTGCAATACCGTGATTTGAGATTCATCGTTAGACGTAGAATAGATAGATAGAGAGAAAGAGAAAGAAAGAGAGAGATAGATAGATAGATAGATAGATATATAGATAGATAGAGAAAGAGATGAATATTGAAATGAAACGTGTAATAAAATTTATTTTTTATTTATTTGTCATCAATGAAAATATTTTTGTTTTTCATTGTTTTTCATTACTTTCCTTTTTTATTTACTTCCTTTATTCTTTTTTTCTTTCTC
>NW_023395856.1:800000-805000 GCF_014083535.2 Vespa mandarinia
GAAGAAATGATTTTGCATTTTTGGATGCGCAACTCTGTCCAAGAATTTCACTGCGACAAACCTGGCGCACATCTCGGCCTTCATTTTCTCTCTCTTTCTCACATATATACAAACTCTGAAACTCTCTCTTTCTCTCTCTCTCTCTCTCTCTCTCTCTTCTCTCTCTCTCTCTCTCTCTCTCTCTCTCTCTCTCTCTCTCTCTCTCTCTCTCTCTCTCTCTGTGTCTGTCTATCTATCTATCTATCTATCTTTACTTCTATCTCTTACTCCCGTTGAAATATACAACGTCACTTCGTCAAATATATCTAACACGTGTTAGACGCCTACATTGTCTAACGTTACTTCTACATAAATAACACATTTTCCACATTTTCTATTGTATCAGTGTATATACGGTACGTTAATATGACGGTATTTTACATAGACGGTGTAATAAAAAATTACTATTATTAATATATCGTTTCGCAACATTCACCTCGATTTTTATATTATACTATAATTTTAAAATAGAAATTTAATAATAGTATATATATATATATATATATAATAATATTAATAATAATTCTGATTCTAATAATAATAATAATAATAATAATAATAATAATAATAATAATAATAATAATAATAATAATAATAATAATAATAATGATAATAATAATAAACGTAGAAATTTATTTACGAATTATAAAAAAAACATTTTATATGTATAACGTAAATAAACAACAAGTAAACATTGATATATATCTACTATACACACACACACATATATATATATATATATATATATATATATATATATATATAGTGATTGTTAAATAATGTATTTATTAGCGCGATAAGAAAATTTTTTTTCTATGAAAATAATAATCAACGACATTCAATATATAATATATGAAAATAATTATTGTCAAATGAAATAAAATGCAATAATTAATTTTATTCGATTTTATTGAAAAATAATTCATTCTATTATTATTTCTGGGATAAAACTATGATTGACATAATACACTTTAATCAATCATCATTATCATTATCATTATCATTATCGTTCTTCATCGTTTCAACGAATCGATTACGATGATAACGATCGCTCGATATCGATTATGTTAACGTCGATAATACTGATTTAACGTTGAAATGTTTCGTCACGTAAGAATGCGATTTATTATCGTGGGGAATAACTGGAGAATTTTATCGACATATTATTGACGATTAAATGTTATTAACGAATCGATAATAATGACAATATGTTATTTATAATTATTTCTTATTAACTGTGATTTTTTTTATGTTACTTATCGCATATCATTTTTACAATTATCTTTGTGATTGTACGATTATATTTGTCATTAGTATAAATAATAAAATCCATAACAAGAAAAAAGAAATATATATATATATGAACTTTGTATTATAGTGAACTCATTAATAGTAATTAATAAGCTATTATAATTCACTATGAACGATAACTCGGAACTTTTTAATAATGATTAATAATTACAAAAATTTTTCATACAACTTTGAGGAAACTTTTCGTCTATTAATTAATTAACTACGAAATTCCGTGTACGTGTAACAACTCCCATACTACTTAATAAATAACAAATAATCAATAACCACGAATTTTACATTATTCACGTAACGTTAAACGCATTAATATATTTGATACTTATTAATAAATATTAAAATTCATTCGTCGCAAAGTAATAACAATCGTAATTCTATCGGTCAATGACTTCTATATATGTAAATAAATAAATAAAAAAAAAAAAAAAAAAAAAAAAAAAAAAGAAATAAAAAATAAAAACAAAAAATAAAAACAGATATTGAAATAATCTTTAAAGAAATTTTGATCTTATCATTAAAAACCTTTAAATGGATATTAAAATAAATTCTCTTTTAATATCTATTTTTAATGGATTATCAAAAAAAAAGCAAAAAAAAAAAAACAAAAAAAACAAAAAAAAAGAAGAAAAAAAACGCGCACGCGCATAAACAAAAGAAAATTAAAGAGGACAAAATAAAGGAGAAATAATAAATATTTGTTAAAACGAGAGGGAAGGGCTAAGAAGAAAAAAAAAACAGAGAGAGAGAGAGAGAGAGAGAAGAGAAGAAAAGAAAAGAAATGAAAAGAAAAAAAAGAAAATAAGAAAAGAAAAGAAACTTACTACGTCGATGATTGCGATGGAAAACGCAAGAAGAACGAAAGGAAAAAGACGTTTGTTCGAGAGGAGAAACGAAGGGGTGGAAAAAGGAGGGTGGGTTTTAGCGTGTGCGAGGCATGTGGCAATGTTTTGGCCGACATCGATCGTCGCTACCCCTTAAACTGCGGCGTAGTATCACCCTCCCCTCTTTCTCTCTCTCTCTCTCTCTCTCTCTCTCTCTCTCTCTCTCTCTCTCTCTCTCTCTCTCTCTCTCCCTCTTGTCCTTTCTCCCTATTCTCCCCTCTTCTCACCCCCTTCCGCATCCGCGCCATTCGCCTAATCTAGAACGCCCCTCTTTCCTTCCACCGCCTTCGGTCTCACTTCTTCTGCCCACGCCCTACTCCGCTTCACAACCACCTTCGTTCTTACAGTGACTCTCAACCTTTTTCAACCATTCTCTAAAATATATATTGGCTTTGTTTTGTATTGTATTGTATTGTATTGTATTGTATTGTATTGTATTGTATTGTATTTTGTTTTATTTTGTTTTATTTTATTTTATTCTTTTTCTTTTTCTTTTTCTTCTTCAAATATTTCTTCGTCGTTTTATACCCCCTCATGAAAGAAAATTAAACTTCTTCCGTGTATGTATATATATATATATATATATATATATAATACATAAGCATGTGTGTGTGTGTGTGTGTGTATTCTTTTGTTTTATATATATATATATATATTATTTTTCTTAAGGGTAGGATTGTTAGGATTGAAGTAATTTATTATGTATTTATTCTATTATATAATAAAGTGGGATGGAAAGAAGGGGGAGAGGGAAAAAATTTGAATTTGAATTTGAATTTGAATTTGAATTTTTCTTTTAACTAATTTTATATATGTGTTTATGTGTGGATGTATGTATGTAGTGTAATATATATGTATATACATGATCTATTCTAATAATAATAATTATTATTATTAATATATATATATATATATATATATACATATATATATATATTAATTATTATTGTTAAATGTTATTGGAAGAGATATTAATTTCATTTGATATTACGTAATAGATATTAATTATAATAGGTAAGATGTAATGAAATAACGATTTAATGAAAATTTCTTCATTTTCTTTTATATTTGCAAAATATTATTATTTAAAGTATTAATAACAATATTAATAAAGATATTTTTTTTTTTGTTTTTTTTTTGTTTTTTTTTTTTTTATAAAAGAAGAACAAAGTAAGGGAGAGAATGGAATGAATAGAAATTAGAATTAGAATAATTTTTTGTTTAATTTTTTCATGATTTAGATTGTACTTATTTATTTATAAGATATTAATAGTATGAAAAAAAAGGGGAAGAAAGAAAAAGAGTGGGAGGGAGGGAGAGAGAGAGGGTTGAGAATTAGCATCATTTCAAGGTTCTCTTTTGAAGACTATGACTTCATCATTTAGGTCAAACATGTTTGGAGATATTAATAGTATAAAACAGATAAAGATAGAGAGGCTAAGAGAAAGAGAGAAAGAGAGAGAGGAGGGATTGAGCTTTTACATTATTTTAAGGCTTTTGCCGAAGGCTATCATTCTCATTTATATCATGTAAATGTTTAGAAATTCAATTAATTTAAAATAAAAAGAGAGAGAGAGAGAGAGAGAGAGAGAGAGAGAGAGAGAGAAGAGGAAAAGGGATAAACATTTGGACAACAATGAGATAAACAATAGACTTATTTTTAAGATATTAATATTTGCAAAAAAAAAAGGAAAAAAAGAAAAGGAAAAGAAGAAAAGAAAGTTGAAAATTGCCATAATTATTACTACTTTGTTCTTATTCTTTTTTATTTTTTTTTCCTTTTTTTTTTTTTTTCCTTTTTTTTTCTTCTTCAAATAACACAATTCGTTTATTTCCATTCGAATAAAAACAATATGATTCAAAATTATAATAAACTTCTCGCATTATTGATTTTCATTGTAATAGATAATGTTCAACGTGTATTAATTATAATTTCGTACGAGATAAAGTTGATTACATTAACTTTCGTGAATATATTGCAATAAATGATGAAAAACAATTGAATTTAAAGTGTGTACGAATAAGGTTCGTAAGAGTTCATTGAACTCTAGTTTACTCGTCGATATATTCTGAGAGAAGAGGGTGGGGGTAGTGGAGTGGTTGAGAAAACGCTTACGAGTTGTATTTGTGTGTAGTACGATTGTATCCCAAAGAGAGAAAGAGAGAGAGAGAGAGAGAAATGAAAAAAAATATTCGACATTATCTTCCTTTATATATTTCAAACAAACAGGTACATAAATAAATATTATACTATATATACGTATATACATACACATATTAATATATTATAAATTTTTACAATATTTTGGAATTTTGCCGACAAATTTCACTTTGTTTTTTCTTTCTTTCTTTCTTTTCTTTTTTCTTTTTTTTTTCTTTTCTTTCCTTTTTTTCGTATTTATAGTTTTCGATAAAGAACAGCTGACATATTTATATCTATATATATATATATATATATATATATATATATATATATATATATGTATGTTCTATATGGTTGCTATTAAGAAGTATATGAGAAAAATTTAAAAGGATTTTAAATCATTGTGTCGTTTATATAAATACATTTGTTTTTTTTTTGTTCTTACTTTCTTCTTTTTTTTTTTTTTCTTTTTCAATCTCTTTCTTTTTCTTTCCTTTTTTATTCTTACTCCTTCCAAGACGGTACACAGATATGATTTATCCAAATTAATATCTTATGACGATGAAAAGGGAATAATATTATAATGATGAGGAAAGAGAAGTTAATGCCAAATCGAGTTTGGTTGAAAC
>NW_023395856.1:810000-817500 GCF_014083535.2 Vespa mandarinia
ATGTATGTATGTATGTATGTATGTATGTATGTATGTATGTATGTAACTATGCATGTATGTATTTACATTTGAAGAGTCGTGCCGTTATCGATGATAACATATTCACTTCCGTAAAAGCTTATGCATGTCAGCATCGAGCACCGGATGAATGTATCGGTATACATTTATATATACATATATATATATATATGTGTATATATATGTGTGTGTATATATATATATATATAAGTGTATATGTATGTGTTTTGATCGATTGGTCGGTTGGTTGATCGAAGTTAAGTACATAACTTGTAAGTTTGTTTATCGAACGTTGACTTCGTTTCGACGAAGAGAAATTTATTTAACACGCACACACATACAAACATTCACATTTGTGTGTATATATATATATATATATATATATATATATATATATATATATATATATATATAGGATTATATTCTGACTCTTTTAATGATTAATTGGAATAGGTATATTTTTTTATTGAAATTATATAAATTAATAATAAAGTAAGTGAATTAATTAATTGTTTATCGATTGATTATTAATAATTTTCAATTACTTCAATTATTAATTGTAAAGGTGATTAATTTTTTTTTCTGGTAACATTTCGTGAAATAGTAAAAAAAAAAAAAATAATAATAGTAATAATAATAATAATTCATTCACATCAACGTATCAATGAACGAAGAATTTATTTAACAAAATAGAAAAAGAAAAAAAAAAGGAAACAAGAAACAAATATTATCTCTTCTCTTTAGAAAAGTCCTTCAAGTACTATTTGTACATATAAATATATATATATATATCTGTATAAACGAAGGACAGCTATTAAGATATCTCCTTGTATATATAGATAGTGGAGCTTATGTTTATCATAGTTTTTGCGATATCTTAGAAGCTCTTTCTATGATTTTAAATACGCGTGGCAAGATCTTACGATGACGATTACTTTAAAAGTTTTCTCTGAATAATACAAACAGACACAAATTATTTCCATTTTGTGTGATATAATCGTTATAATAGCTTTTAAAATTTCTTTTTCTAAATACATTTTATAAATGTAATTTTTAATCTTATCTCGTCGTGAACTTAATCTTTTCTTTTCTTTTTTCTTTCTTTCTTTCTTTCTTTCTTTCTTTTTTCTTTTTCTTTTTTGGTATAATTGTATTATATCAAATCGGGTAATTTAATATAATTATATTTATATTATATTAAATATATTTCAATTAATATAATTTCGTTTTACTTTAATGCATTAGATATACGTTTTATATCTCGAAAGACTTTTTTCTTCGATCGTTAGTTAAAGTAATATTCTATGGAAAATTATTTAGGATAAATAACAGGGAGAGAGAGAAGAAGGAAAATTAAAAAAAAAAAAAAGAAAAAAAAAAGGAAGAAAGAAAAAAAGAAAGGAATGAAAAGGAAAGAAAAAACAGAAAAAAATGAAGTTTTATCTCGAAATTAAGGGTAAGAAAAAGAGGAAAGTTTTTTTTTTTTTTTTTTTTTTTTTTTTTTTTTTTTTTTTTTTTTTTTTTTTTATCTGAAAATGGCTAACGGGGAAAGAGCAAGAAAGAAAAAAAAGAAAAGAAAAAAAGAAAAGTAGCAGCGAAAGAGTTTTGCCAGAAAAAAATATAATTTCCAGAGGCGTGCGTTTTTATCTTAAAACAATTCTAAGTAAAGGAAAGTTTTCTTTGAAAATGATGTTATTATCGATGATGATGATGATGATGATGATGATGATGATGATGATGATGATGATGATGATGATAAGAGACCAAAGTTTTGTCCGATTAAGAATATTTTTGATGGAGGAAAATAGAAAAATAAAAAAGAAAGGGAAAGAAAGAAAGGAAAGTTCTATCTGAAAAGAATTTTTAATTAAAATTTTTCATATATATATTATTATAGAAATTAGTTAATAGAATAATATTATCTTATCTTTAATATATATATTAGGTTTTTATCGAATATCTTTTCATCTCTCCTATTTGAAAATAATATTTGGATAAATCGCGGGATTGTGTTTGAAAATTGATTTTAAGGAAAAGAAGAAAGAAAATAAAAAAGAGTTTAAAAAAAAAAAACAAAAAAGAAAAAAAAAAAAGAAAAGGAGAAGATTCAGATTTTATTGCCGAGAATGAATTTGTAGAGAGAGAAAAAAATCTATCCTTTCAAATTTTGAAAATAATAATTATTATTCCGGAAGAGAAAGTCTGTGCGTGGCACGTAGCATTAGAACGGCTAATTGACAAATTAGATTAACCGAATGAGAATAATATTTAGAAGCTATTTTGATAATAATTTGAAGAAAAATCTAATGTCATTTGAAAATTCGTCTTAGAAAGTGTGGTTTCATTTAAAACGAAAGAGAATAAGAGAGAGAGAGAGAGAGAGAGAGAGAGAGAGAGAGAGAGAGAGAGAGAGAGAGAGAGAGAGAGAGAGAGAGAGAGAGAGAGAGAGAGAGAGAGAGAGAGAGGAGAGAGAGAGAGAGAGAGAGAGAGAGAGAGAGAGAGAGAGAGAGAGAGAGAGAGAGAGAAAGAGAGTTATTGAGAGGGGGTAAATGGAGAAGAAGAAGAGAAAGGCAGATCTCTCTTATAGCTATACTTAAAATGTTTGTGAGTTAGTATAGCAAAGCTTTACGGTGTAATAATAAGTATCTTTAGTTCATAAATATATCCTAGTCGACATTAGGCATATATTTATGGTATAGCTTAGAACAAATTTCTTAATTCTATATATATATATATTATATATTATTAGGCTTAATAGAAATAGTTTTGTTTTCTTTTTCTTCTTATTGTTTTTTTCTTACATTTCTTGTCTTTTTCCTATTCGTTTTTTTTTTTTTTTTTTTTTTTAAGTAATTCAGCTTCATTAGAAATAAAAATAATAATAATAATAATAATAATAATAATAATAATAATAATAATAATAATAATAATATAAATAATAAATGTTCACAAATACCTGCAGTTTTTCTTAGAAACAATTTCTTTTCTCTTTTTTTTTTTTTTTTTTTCTTTTTTTGTTTTTTTTTTCCAAAAACAAACAAACAAAAAAAAAAAAAAGAAGGGAAAGAGAAGGAAAAAAAAATATTAATACGTTATTCAAACGCACGCACGTTATCACAATCCGACAATTGTCTCGATGCTTTCGATTTCGTGGAAAGGGGAAAAAAAAAAAAAAACAAACAAACAGAAAAAAAAAGAAAAAAAAAGAAGAAAGAAAGAAACCAAAATTAGTTCCTAGCACTCTCGAATCGGTAAAACGGTCATACGTCCGTGTACATCACACATTTATCTTCAGAGAGTTTATTGGCTGCCAGCACTCTCGATCGTTTATCATAGAACACAGTGATTCGATCTGAGTGGCTGATGTGAATTTATACACTTTTTCCCACTCCTACTTCACACACAAACATATATACACACATACAAACACACACACACACACACACACACATATATATACAAATTGTCTCGCGCACACGCTTATATGCAATGAACTGCGAATGAAATAAAAGGAAAGAGACAGATATATATATAGCATGAATCAAAGGTGTCTTATAAATGATTTTCAAAATCAATCACTCTTTTTCTACTTGAATTTTTAATTTTTCTTTTTTTCTTTTTTTTTTTAAAGTAAAAAGTAAAAAGTAAAAAGCAAATAAAAAAATGTTGTGAATGTATTCTACAGAAATTAGATATTCCAGAATATTGCAGATTATTAAAAAAATATTAGATAAAAAATATATTAGAAAGGTGTGTATTTGTGTATATATATATATATATATATATATATATATATATACTCAAAGAGTATCTTTTCTGATCGAATTATAATAATCCAGATAAAACTTTCAATCTCTAAATAAGCAAAACGGAAACACAAACGTGCGTGTGCACGTACAGGGATATTAGATATGATCGTAAAGATTAGAAAATTTTTGAAGAAATTAGACGAAATGTTTTCTTAATTTCTTTTTCTTCTTTTCTTTTTTATTTATTTTTTTTTTTATTTATTTATTCATTTATTTTTTTATTTTTTTATTTCTTTTATTTTTTTTTTTTTTTTTTTGATCCAATTATAAAATCATTATCATCAAATAATAATCGATCACTTTCTTTTAATAGGCAATTGATGATAGCAAGTCTAACGTCGATATACATAGGTATACATCCATACATACATGCATATATACATACGTACGTGCGTGTGTGTATGTGTGTGTGTGTGTGCGTATGTGTGCCGATTGTTTCTCGAGTATGACACGAGCGTGCTCAATCTAATCGCTCCTTTTGCGAATAGTACATATCATTGTTCGTTACGGACCTGCAACGATAGCAGCTACCAACTCGTAAACAATTACGCGACCGTGAGAATAAAAGCTAGTAGCGAGGTTGAAAGGGTTGAGGGAGAGAGTATCAATAAAAATTTTTTTTCTCACAAATGTGTTCGTGCGTGTGTGTATGTGTAGATACATATTTATTTAATTTCCATTAAGGATTAATCGGAAAATGTGAAAGATTTGAAAATACAATCTTCTTTAATTATGGTAAAATGATGATCAAGAAAAAAAAATGGGAATATATTAAAAATTAATTCTTTTTTTCTCTCTCTCTCTCTTTTTTTATTTTTTTTTTTTTTTTTTAATATTATGATAAAATTTTATTGTATCTTTCATATCTTTTATATATTTATTTATTCATTGGCTTATTAAATGCGTGCATATATTTTGTTAAATTTTTGTAATTTTCTTTACTTCTTTTCTTTTGCATTAATTTTTTTTTTTTGTAATAACATTTCTTTATTTCTTTTCTTTTATGTTTTTATTTTTAGTTTTAATATATTAATTAAATAATTTAATATAAGTTCGTTATAAAGTTTATTAATTCTTGCAAGGATCTTAAATATATATATATATATATATATATATATATATATATGTATGTATGTATGTATAAAATGTATGCCTTCTAATTTTTATTACTATTATTATTATTAATATTTTTCTTAAAATATTATCTTGTAGTTTTCTCGTTCTTATTTGGAATTCGTATCATATGCGTCATAATAGATACGAATAACGGTGATTTATTCGATAAAAATGAAAAATTACTAGTTACGATCTGTTCGTATCGATAAGACCTGTTATTGGATTAGTTTTAAAATCTGGTTTCATTTTTTCCTTTGAAAATGTTAATATGTATATTAACGTTTATATTTTTAAATTATCCATTTTTGAAAGATCAATTGAAATCACCTTTCTAATGATTTGTAGTTCTCTTATTTTGTCTATCTATTTCTTATTATAAATTTATTTCTCTATATGTGATTGTTTGCCTTAATGAAAAATAAATATAAAATTAAAAAATAAATAATATGGCACTTAAATACATTGTTTTTGTTTTAATTTATTCGTATAATTATTATTTACATCTAATATATAAATACACACACACACACATACATATATCTATGGAAGTTATGATTTCATGTTAGTTTTAATAAATGAAATTAATTTATAAGAATGACAATTAATATGAATTAAACATATCAATAATACAATTTTCCAAGCAACAAATTTATTTCCATCTTATTACCATGTACCTATTATGCATAGATACATACATACATACATACATACATACTCGCACACTTACTACACATGCATAAATAAAAGTTTTCATATTAATCACCTAGAAATAAGTAAGAAAATTTAATCGTTATAAAATGTTCAATTGATACTATCAATTATTTAATTAAATTAATGTAAACGATAATATAATTAAATATAAAATAAATAAATAAATAAATAAAAAGTGTGATAAAGTAAGAGCATAGCGTTGATTATTGCGATTAATATTTAATATTATGGTCAAGAACAAGATAGAGCTTTAAGTGTAGCTTTTCCCATAATGAGAAGTACCGTTTGCCTGGCAAACGTTTATTAGTTTCACTGTGTATCTCTCTCACACACTCACACACAGAAACACACACACACACACTTTTATTAACTATATACATCACTTTTATCTATATATATTATTATTATTATTATCTAATATTTAAAGCAAAATTATTCTTGTTGTTCTTACTTAATATCTGAAATAAAATTATCCTTTGCTTTTGTTAATTACATATTTAATTCGGCATTTTTCTTTTTTTTTTTTTTTTTTTATTATATCAAAGTATGATGTACAATGAGCGCTCTTGTTTTCTTTCTTTTTTTTTTCTTTTTTTTTGGAGAAGGTTGTTGGGAGGTATATATTTAAATTTGAAAAGAAAAAAAAAAAAATAAAGATAGAAAGGAGAAGATATATGTACACGAGTTTTATTTATTAATAAATTACATTATTAATAAATTATTATGCTATTGCATAAATCCAAAGTAAAATTCGATATCGGTTGATTTTATTTTATTAATTTTATTATTATTTTTTTTTCTCTCTCTCTCTCTCTCCTTTTTTTTGTATGTATATATATATATATATATATATATATATATATATATATATATATATATAAAATCATATATTTAACTAAAATTATTTGAATGCCTATCGAACGTGTTCGCCATACGTACCCTTCCCCCACTCCTTCCCCCTACCTACTACCGATAATTCGAGATCACAATAAATTAATTTTCTCTCGTTTGTTAACAATATGAAGAATTTAGTTTTAATCGAATCATTCTCTGGTTAACTCATCGACTGGCCGATAAACGATGAGATCGGGCGCCTCGTGAACCCTATCCCCTTCACCCCTCTTCCCAACTCTTCTATCCATTAACTAACCATCATCGCCCTTTCCACTTGCACGTTTTCACTCTGTATGTCTCTGTTCTTTCTCTCTCTCTCTCTCTCTCTCTCTCTCTCTCTCTCTCTCTCTCTCTCTCTCTCTCTTCTCTCTCTCTCTCTCTCTCTCTCTCTTTCTCTCTTTCTCTCTTTCTCTCTTTCGCTCTTGTCTTCGTCACCTCATTTTCGTCGTCTATATCAAGTTAGTCAGTCGAAAGCTTGTTTTCCAATGCGACCTTTGATACTCATCTCTCTCTCCCCCAATCCTATATTTTACTTCCTCTCTCTTTCTCTTATTCTATTTCTGTACCTTCCGGTGACACGAACGACAATTTATATAAATTCTACAAAAAATATTTATAAGGTAACGTGGGTCTACCTTTCACGTGCTCTTTTTGCTTTGTTTCACTTCAATTTTTTTTTTCTTTTTTTTTTTTTTTTTTTTCCTTTTGTCTCTTTCCTACTTAATATTCTGTTTTATACCTATAATAATTTTTGAGACTTTTTTCACTTCATTTTTAAACCATTTTTTTTATATTCCACTTCTTTTTTTCTTTTCTTTTTTTTTTTTTCTTTTTTTTTCTTTTTTTGAAAGTAATAGGTAAAAAGCAATTTAAAAATGTTGTAAATGTATTCCACAGAAATTAGATATTCCAAAATATTGTAGATTATTAAGAAAATATTTTATAGATAAAA
>NW_023395856.1:825000-830000 GCF_014083535.2 Vespa mandarinia
CGTACATACGATCACACACATATATATATATATATATGTATATATATATATATATATATATATATATATATATATATGTATATATAAACACACACACATATACATGCGCAATGCGAGAATGTACACGAATAAAAGCAGTAGAGAAACGATAAATTGAGATGAGAGTATCTTTCACGTTTCCACGAGAAGATGCTTCGTGTCCGGCTTTTATCTTCGCGAAACGGATTCCATGGGTAGCTACTACGTGTACCATGGGGATTGTCTGGAGAATTTCGAGCGAATTAAATCAGATCGTCGTCGGTGCTCTTTTTCTCTTTCTCTTTCTCTTTCTCTTTCTCTCTCTCTCTCTCTCTCTCCTCTCTCTCTCTCTTTCGTTCTCTCGCTCTCTTTCACTTGCTTTCTCTCTCTCAGAAATTCCTTTGAATTAATCCGTGCGTTCTACGTGGAGAATCGTGAGAAAAGGAAGCTCTTACTTAAAAATGATAAAAGAAAAAAAAAAAAGATTTATTTCCTTCGTTCCATTATTATTATTGTTATTATTATTATTGTTATTATTATTATTATTATTAAAAAATCGTTTTCAGATAATTGTTTAATAATTTCTTATTTATTCTTTCTCTCTTCTTTTTTTTTTTTCTTTTCTTTTTTTTCTTTTTTTTTTTTCTTTTTTTTTTAAGACGATCGATCAAAATTCCTGATTCATAAAAAAAGAAAAAAAAAAGAAAAAAAAAATACATTGTATTCCAATAAAAAAAAAAAAAAAATGAGAGAGAGAGAGAAATGTTAAGAGATTTGATATAAATATTGAAAATTTCAATATTGAAGTAATAAAATAGAAATATTAAGAAGTATTTAAAAGAGAGAAAAAAAAAAAGAAAAAGAAAGAAAGAAAAATTAGAAGGACAAAAAAAGTACAAATTTATTAGATACTAAGGAATAATATTCATTCATTATTAATATCGATAACCGTAATTACGGAAAACTGTTCGATAAATTTAATAAAAATGATAATTCAATTAAGAAACGAAAAGAAAATAAAAAAAAAAAAAAAAAAAGAAAACAGAAAAAAGAGAGAAAAATAAGGAAAAGAGCAAAAAAAATTAAATGAGAAAGAGAGAGAGAGAGAGAGAGAGAGAGAGAGAGAGAGAAGAGAGAGAGAGAGAGAGAGAGAGAGAGAGAAAACATTTAATTCCATTTCGTATTGAAAATGTCGATGAAAGATAGAAAGAAATGCACTTCTCGTATAGTACAGATTCACGATGACCAATCGTCCGTAACCATTATATATTCATAAAACGCACGTGTTTTAAATCATATCGAGCGTAAAATCGAACGATGGAAAAGGAGGATGGTGATTTTTTTTAGGTGTGGGAGGGGGAGGGGTAGGGGTGAGAAAGGCGTGGGATTAGATGGGTGGAACGAGTGAGGAGGAAAAGAACAGAGTAAATCGAATGTAAATTTTATGATCTGCCACTATTGTTATCATAGTATCGCCGTTATTATTATTATTATTATTATTATTATTATTATTATTATTATTATTATTATTATTATTATCATCATCATCATTATTATTGTCGTTAATTAGTTTTATAATATAAAACAATATGAAAGTGAATTTAATTATTGATTTATAATTCATAACTTTTTTTTTTTTTTTTCACGTTCATTATCCATATATTCATATTATCGAATATTTTGCGAATTTATTATGTTTTTTTTCTTTTCTATCTTTTTTTTTTCCTTTTTTTTTTTCTTTTTTTTTTTTTTTTTTCCTTTTTTTTTTTTCTTTTTTTTTTTCTTGGGGCTTTGGTGTAAACCATTGCCACGTGTATTATCGAATAGAAAAGAAAGAAAATTAATTACACGATTTAGTCAATTTATTTTTTTCTTTTTTCTTCGTTTTTTTTTGTTTTTTTTTTTTTTTTTTTGTTTTTTTTTCTCTCAGATACTAAATTGTATGAGTTTAGTTTTGCAACCGAACGAAAACGAAAGAACAAGGAAAATGTTAATTTATATATTGCATACTCGTTCTATTTTTTTTTTTTTTTTTTTTTTTGGATCTTTTTTTCTTTTTCTCTTTTTTCTTTTTTTTTTCCTTTTTTTTCTTTTTTTTTTTTTTTTTTTATTCTTACAGATAATTATATATTTCTCTGGAAAATATTTTTGAATATTTAAAAGTAAAAAACAAACAAACAAACAAACAAAAAAAAGAAGAAAAAAAAAGAAAAAGATAAAAGAAAAAGAAAGATCAAGGACGACAGACGCGTAGAACGAAATCGAAATTAACTGCGTCTTCGTTCGTATTATATTTTGCAACTATGAAACTATACAAGCATTCATGCTGGTCATTAAAATCATGTAATAGATCTAACGGTAAATTTAGATCGTTGCAACATGATTTTCCATTTTCTTTTCTTTTTTCTATTCTCTTTCTCTTTTTCCTTCTCAACATTATCGAGAAGTGAAATAGCAGCCTTTCATATCATGTATAGATTGAATTCCAAAGGTGATGAATGTATTTGAAGAATTCGAAATAAAAAAGTTTCGAGTGTATGAGAGAGACAGAGAGAGAGAGAGAAAGAGAGTGAGTGAGAGAGAGAGAGAGAGAGAGAGAGAAGGCAAAAAATTAATAAATTTATTTTTGTTAATAAATCGAAAAAAAAAAGAAGAAGAAAATAAAACTAAAATTATTCTTACTTTTGTTAATTAAAATTTAAAACTAAAATTATTCTTACTTCTATTAACTTATTTCTATTTATATTTAATTAATATTTGAAAGAAAATTATTTTTACTTTTGTATTAATTAATATTTGGACAAAGAAGAAAAAAAAGAAAGATATTATTCCTACTACTATTAACTAAAATATTTAGAACAAAATTGTTTTTACATTTAATTAACTAATATTTAGAATGATATTATTCTTACTTATATTTAATAATATTTCGAACAAAATTATTCTTACTTTTATTAACTAAATATTTAATTCGATATTTCTTTTTTTTTTTTTTTTCCTTTTTATTATGTCACATTATTTTATCGAATACATATGTATTAAGTTTAGTACAAAAGTATGTGTGCGTTGTTATTTTTCTTCTTTTTTTTTCTTTTTTTTTTTTTTTTTTTTTTTTTTTTTTCCGTTCATATTTAAGTCTGACAAGAGAAAAAAAATGAAAGGAGATAAAAAAAGACCATGTATACATGAGTTTTATATTATGCAACGACGACCGGTTAATTTAGTATCGCATAAATCTAAAGTAAAGTTCAATTTTAGTTGATTTTATTTTACTAATTTTTTTTTCATTTTGTTTTTTTTTTTTGTCCCCCTTTTTTTTTTACGTTTTGGACTAAACTTTTTCTGAACAGACAAATCGAAATATTTCATTTCGAAATTATCAATTGAAATGGTTGATATTTTATCTCTTTTTCTTTTTTTTTCTTTATATGTATATATATATATATATATATATATATATATATATATTTTTTTTTTTTTTTGAACAGGTATGAATATTATTAATGACGATATTAATTAAAATAATCTTTTTATTCGCTTATCCATATATTTATATATGTATATATGTAATATTATTTTTATTTATTTTATTTACTTTCGGATGTTTCGCTTTCGTAATTTATAGAGTCATTTGTAAAAGTATTTTTGTTAATTATATTATATAACTATAATATAATAATACCGTCGGCTTTTATTTAATATGTTTTTATTTTAATTTTCAATGATAACAATGATAATTCGATGAGAACATATTTTTTTTTCTTTGTTCGTTCGTTCATTCGTTCGTTAACAAAATCCTTTTGTAATTATTCCAATAATTTAAAATGCCAATCGTATTTTAATAAAAATTTTTATATCGATATCCACAACAAAAATCACTTGTATTAATCACTTTTATATTTCATTTAAACAAATACATTAATAATAACAATTATAACAACAACAACAACAACAACAACAACAACAACAATAATAATAATAATAATAATAATATATACAAAAGTATATATAAAATCATTCAAATTAAATTGTTATGTTTATTTATTAAAATTATTACACACACACATATATATATATATATAATAATTTTTATTAATTATATTTATTTATATTTTATTAATTTTATATATACATATATGTATATATATATATATATATATATATATATATATATATATATAAAATCATATATTCAACTAAAATTTTGAATTTAACATTAATAATAACAATAATAATAATAAGAACAACAACGATAATAATAATAATAATAATAATAATAATAATAATAATAATAATAATAATAATAATGATTCAACAAGAGCGACAAATTATAGTTTATTTTTTTTCCAAAATAAAAATCTGAATAATTTTTTCCTAATGATTTCTTAAAAAGTTTGATCGTACGAGAAGGCATTTTCAATGGAAAAAGAAAAAGAAAAAGAAAAAAAGAAAAAAAGAAAATAGAAAAATAAAAAAGAAAACGAAAAAAGAACGTCACTTAAGATTCAACCATAGGATGAAATCATATTGAAACGCATAACACGTTTAACACCATATCTTGATTCTTTAGAATAGAAAATTCATGGCGCCACAGAAAGTAAATAGGAAAACGACGTGGCGAAATGTGCGGACGATAGTACAATTCCCTTGTAGGTAGTAAAGGAAAGATTTACAATAGTCCGAGTAAGAGACAGAGGAAATAAGAAAAAAAAAAAAAAAGAAAAAAAAAAGAAGAAAAAAGGAAGAAAAGAAAAGAGAAGAAAAAAAAAAGAAAGAAAGAAGGAAGAAGGGAGAGACGTAGACAGAGACAAAGATAGAAATAGAGATAAAGATATAAAGGAAGATGGCGATAGGGTGAAGGGGTGAGGGGTGAGGGAGGGCGGGGTCGTCTTCGTACAAAAGTCGACTGGAAAATTATTGACCATGTCTCCAAAGAGATATACGTCCCACGCTTTAATACATACATACATACTTAAATACAT
>NW_023395856.1:840000-855000 GCF_014083535.2 Vespa mandarinia
ATATATATCCTGATGAAATAAAAATCAAGACCCTCTTCCGTTCTCTTTCTCGAATAATTTGAAAGAAGATTTTAACATATCGATATACGAGAACTAAGCAATTATAAAAAGAAACTTCGTTTGCGGAGAAAGAAAGGAAAGAAAAAAAAAGAAAAAAAAGAAAAAAAAGGAAAAAAAAAGAAAATAAGAAAAAAAAAATAAGAAAAAGGAAAAAGGAAAAGGAAACATTGAGGTGTATATGCTATTAACCGACTTTAGGTCAGATTACATGCTATCTTTTTCCAGTTAGATGCACAAGGAATAAAATTAGCTTCTTTGTTGCATTCAATAGGTGTGGTCAAGATTGAATCCTCTGACTTTCAATTTGTTGATAAGATTAAAAAAAAAAAAAAAGAAAAAAAGAAATGAAAAAAAAGAGAGAAGAAAAAGAAACAAAAAGAAAGTAGTTTTCTTTATTTCTTATTATATGTACATATATAATTATATATATATATATATATGAGAAAGAGAGAGAGAGAGAGAGAGAGAGAGAGAGAGAGAGAGAGAAAGAGACGGATAGATAGGTATTCATGGTATTCGTGAAATTTTAATGGAAGAATAGGATGGAAATGATTAAGAATATAATTGAAATAATGATATATAGTTGAGTTAATGAAAAGATAAGTATTTTAAGTATAATATTTATTAATGTTCAATCATTTATATTGAAATCGTTATAAATAACTTAACTGTCAATGTTTAAATGTAGTAATTGAAATTGCTAAAAAAAAAAAAAAAAAGAAGAATAAAAAATAAAGAAAAGGAGATAACAATGCCCATTAATACTTGAACAGATGAAAATATTTAAACAATTCTTTATTTATGATATATTAAAATTACTAAAAGTAAAAAAATTTTGATAATATTGAATTATTATTATTATTATTATTATTATTATTATTATTATTATTATTATTATTATTATTATTATAAAAAATACGATTAAAGATAGTTAAAACGCCTATTAATATTTAAACAATATAAAAATAAGTAAAAAAAGTATATATATATATATATACATATATATAATATACATTTGGGTGGGACATTTAAATAATTCTTATTAATTAATTTCTTTATTTATTTATTTATTTATCTATTTTTTTTTTCTTTTTTTTTTTTTTTTTTTTTTTTTTTGAAACTAAATATTATTTCTTTCCATTCTTTGCTAATTAATATATCTAAATAAATAATTAATAACACTACATATACATACGCGCGCGGACACATATATATTTGTAATAAATTTATTTCGTTTTTGTTTTTTTGTTTTTTGTTTCAATAAATAGTGTGCCAAAGTATAGACATAAGGAACAGCGTGAATCAATTCTCAAGACTGCAAGGATGTCGAGTAGTCGAAGGATTCGTCCAAATTCTACTAATCGATCACGCCGATGATTCGGCCTATGCGAATCTCACGTTTCCAGATTTGGTAGAAATAACAGAATTCCTCGTTTTATACAGGTAAGAAATAATATATAAACATTATAAATAATAATAATATACACGAATGCACGTACGTACGTATGCAATATGTATGCATACATACATTGAAATTGAAATAATTACATACACACATACACACATATACATATATACATATATTGAATCGATTAATTTATATTCGATCATTTTCGGTGATTTTATAATTTATATGTTATAATTAGATCTTATAATTTTTCATTGACAACGTTTATGATTTCAACGACAACAAAATTTTTTTTCTTTTTATTTGCTTTTTACTTCCGCTTGTACGATCAAAAATTTACAAAGAATTCTTTGGATAAGCATAATATTTTTATTTCTTTCTTTCTTCCTACTTCTTTTTTTTTTTTTTTTTTATTTTTTTTATTTATTTTTTTTTTTTTTTTGCTGTTCCATGCAAATTTAATGTATATATCATTCTCTCTGTCTTTTTCTTTTTCTGTTTCTTTCTTTCTTTCTTTCTTTCTTTCTTTCTTTCTTTCTTTCTTTCTTTCTTTCTTTCTGTCTTTCTTTTTTTTCCTGGATTCAGCAAAAGAAAAAGGTCCCATCAAAGCTCCATCCCTTTTATTAATAAAATTTTTTGTTATCATTTTTAATACAAATAATAAATTCAACGTTAATTATTGTTAATGATAATTTTTAATGATATGATATGTCAATAGTAATATTAAAAATGAAAGAAAAAAAAAAAAAAAATCACACACACACACACACACACACACACATATATATATATACAGGCATTGTTTATTAATTAATACTATTAATTTAATATTTTTATTAATATATTAATACTCATTTAAAAATTATATTATTGGCATAATTATTTATATAATTCATTATATAATAACGTTATCTATAACATGTATACATATGTATATATGTACACACACACACACACACACACCAAAGTAGAATTGTTTCAATGATATCGTTAATTATATTTTTTTCTTTTATTTTTAATTCTTTTTTTTTTTTCTTTCTTTTTTCACGTACTATTTTCCCGCTCTTATTTTCTCCGCCCTCCCTCCCCCTTCCCTCTCTCTCTCTCTCCCTCTCTCCCTCTCTCTTTCTCTCTCTTTCTCTCCCTCCCACGAGAAGGTGGTATGCAACGATCAAGAAGTTATAAAAGGTCGAGTAGAAAGAAGTAGACGTTTCACTCGGTTCCAACCCCCCTTTCTCAGGTCACTAAACTCGTTTTCAGGCACGCGGCTTGTTATTATCGCGGCTTCTGCATACTTTTTTTTTCTGTTTTCTTTTTCTTTCTTTCTTTCTTTCTTTCTTTCTTTCTTTCTTTCTTTCTTTCTTTCTTTCTTTCTTTCTCATTTTTTTTTCCTCCCTTTTTTCATTTTTGTTTGTTCTTTTCCACCTTCTTTCCCTTCTTTTCTTTCTCTCTTTCATCCTTCCTTTCTTTCTTTCTTTCATTCTTTCATTCTTTCATTCTTTCTTGTTTTCTTTTTTTTTCTTTTATTTTATCATGTACTTTTTTTTCTTTTCCCTATCTTTTTTTACGATCTCCAGTGAACGAGAACAAGATAGAATCGTTGCAAGATTTTTACAACTTATAATTTTTCATTGACAACGTTTTAAAAATAATTATGAATATTTTATTCCTTTTTTTTTTTTTCTTTTTTTTTTTTATTTTTCCATTACACACACACACGCATATATTGTATAAATGAGAATTTATATGTAGATATATATATGTATATATATGTATGTATGTATATATGTATGTATGTGAATATATATATATATACATATAAGTATATATTTATATAGTTTTTTTTATATATTAAAAAATATATTAAAGAACGAAGGAAAAAAAAGTGTTAATACTACGATTAAATGGACTCAACGCAATAACATATATTTATTTATTTATTTATTTATTTATTTATTTATTCATTTATTCATTTATTTATTTATTCATTTATTTATTTATTTATTTATTGTATCTATTCGTATATAAAATAACGAAAAGAAAAGTAAAAAGAAAAAAAGCAAACTATATATGTATGTATAATTTGTATTTTCTTTTTTACAAAAATAAAAATAATTTTTGTAAAAAATAAAAACAAAATATAATAATAATAATAATAATAATATATATAAATTTTTCAGAGTAAATGGACTACGAAGCGTCGGCCGTCTCTTTCCAAATCTGACAGTTATTCGAGGTCATTCTCTATTTATTAATTATGCTCTAGTTGCATTTGAGATGATGCATCTACAAGAAATCGGTCTTCATTCATTGACCGATATTTTACGTGGTTCGGTACGTTTTGAAAAGAATCCAGCGCTTTGTTACGTTGACACCATCGATTGGGATGTCATAGCCAAAGCTGGAAAAGGCGAACACGTCATATCGGTAAGATTTTTATATCCAATTTTTATATCCAAATAATTATTTATAATAGATCGATTGAAACGTTACAATTCAATTTTCAATTTTCAATTTTTTTTTCTTTTTTTTTTTTTTTTTTTTTTTAAGAACAAAAAAGAATTCGTAATCGTATCTCACGTTATCGTCAATATTAATGCAAGTTTCGTTTATTTATTTATTTATTTATTTATTTATTTATTTATTTATTTATTTATTTATTTATTTATTTATTTATTTATTTATTTATTTATTTATTTATTTATTTATTTATTTATTTATTTATTTATTTATTATTATTTTTTTTTTGTTCAATCAATTCGTATAGTAACATTTTCGACGATTTATATTTGAAAATACCACCAGTATCGTATCGGAATGTCAAATTTCAAAATTACTCATCTTATTTTCCATTCATACTACGACTAATACGAAAATTTTTTTTATACATAAATATCAGATTAATATATTTGAATATTCGTACAAATATATATATATAATTAATTATGCGTACATACGTACATATATATATATATATATATATATATATATGCAAATAATTTTATATCACAGTTTTAAGATTAAAGAAGTTGTTTTTATGTACGTGTAATAAATAAAACTGACGATTGGTATTACGATTAGGGATAGAAATAGATCGTGACATTATCGAGTTATTTAAATTAATGAACTAAATTAATTAATACGTGATTATTATTAACGAGGTATGTAAGGTAGAAAAAAGAAAATAAACAACAATATATTAGCATTACCTCGTCGAAGATCTCTGACTACCAACGAGTATTGTGTCCAGTTGCATTATGATCACAATATCGTTCATATGCACATGTTTATACATGTATATATATGTGTGTGTGTGTGTGTGTGTGTGTGCACGATACGAGAATAACGTTGTTGCAAGAAATTGTGTCAAGTTCAAGGATATTATTTGTTCTATTATAAAATAAAATCGAATAAAATATTTTTATCGAACGTTAACAAATAATAATAACAAACAAAAAATTCTATAAAAATCAATATAATCATTAATCGTACCGATTTTAACCTCTTTTGTTTTCTCTTGTTTTTTGTTTTGTTTTGTTATTATAAATTTTTATTGAAGCACAATTTTAAACATATATGGAAAATCAATTTGTAATATTTGTTCTTCGATTTGAATTTTACATGGTAAAAGAAGTGAGAGAAAAAAAAAATATATATATATATATTTGATTATATTCAGGATCGAACTCGATCAATTTGAAGGTTATAAAAATGGACGAAAATACCAATGCGTGCGTGCGTGCGTGCGTGCGTGCATGCACGTATTCGAATACACGAACCGTTTATAAAGAGAGAGAAAGAGAGAGAGAGAGAGAGAGAAAGAGAGAAAGAGAGAGAAAGAGAGAGAAAGAGAGAGAGAGAGACAAACGCGTAGCCTCGGAACCGGATGGGTCGCCGTTCGAGTCCTTGAAAATCCGCATAAAGGCATTGTCCTCTTGTAACTAGAAGATGCTTCGTAGAAAAGCAAACACGCGTGCTTTCGTTCGAATCAACGATTAAGCTAAGACTAAACTTACAACGACGACGACGACGACGACGACGACGACGACGACGACGACGATGATGATGATGGTGATGATGATGATGATGATGATGATGATGATGATGATAATGGCGACGACGACGACGATACGATTACGATTACGATTATGACTACGACTATGAACTACGGTTAGAATTAACGACAATAACAACAACAACAACAACAACAACAACAACAACAACAACAACAACAACAATATCAATAATAATAATAACAATAACAATAACAACTCGGACAAAACGGAACGTAACTCTCAGCCTTTCGCAATTTATTTTTCGACCTTCGCAATGCGTCGTTTTTCCCTCTCACTCTCTACCCCTCTCTTACTATATTTTCTCTCTCTCTCTCTCTCTCTCTCTCTCTCTCTCTCTCTCTCTCCCTCTTTTTCTGATGTTATTCTACTTCGTTTTTACTATTATAAGTACGACATCGTATAAAGAGATGACTGGAAAAAAAAAAAATATAAAAAAGAAAAAAAACAAAATTAAAAAGAAAAAATAAATAAGAAATATACGTAATAATTAATTAATTAATTAATTAATTAATTTTCACTTAAATTTACACAAGAGTCGTCGTTATCGTTATTGTTGTCTTTTGTTTTTTTTTTTTTTTTTTTTTTTTGTTATTATTGTTATTGTTATCGTTTATTTATAACGAACATGTACGACGAACTTTATCGCGTAGTCGATAAGAGAAAGATCTACGTTACCGACCGATATATATAATGTGTGTATATATATAGATAGATGTATTTTTTTTCTCTTTTTAAAACAAAATATTAATATCTAAACAAATTCTAACTCTTTCGAAATAATCGAATGATAACTTTCGTGTTTATTAATTATTATTAGTAATTTGAGATAGGAATGAATTTTTTAAGAACGTTCCAATTAATTAATCTCTTTTCTTCGAAATAAGTTTTGTATGCCGTGATTGGTTGGCGGGCGTGGTGTTGGTGGGAGGGGATTGGAGAAAGAAAATATCTATCTTACCAACCGATCAGGATTTATTCAGAAAGAATTAATCAATTCTCTAATCGTCACAACGATCACATTTACCATTGTTATATGGTGTAATAATTATTAAAAAAAGAAAAGAACATTTTGTAATTTATATTGATAAAAAAAAGTGTTTAAGAGTGATAATCGATCGAATCAATTTTTTTAATTAAAAAAAAAAAAAAAAAAAAAAATAGAGGAATGATCTACCTTACCGACCGATAAACTTTTCTTTTCCTTTTTTTTTTTTTTTTTTTTTTTTTTTTTTTTTTTTTTTTTTTTTTTTTTTTTTTTTTTTTTTTTTCAAAATAAAATTAAAATCTTCCTGACGTACTAATCCTTTTCTGACGATTGAATCAAATGAACAGTTTTTTTTTTTTTTTTTTTTTTTTTTTTATTACGATTGTTAACAATGAAAATTGTATAATTTGATTGAAGGAAGTAAAAAAAAAAAGGAAGAAAAAAATTAAGGAAAAATAAAAACAAAAAAAACAAAATAGAAAAATGAAAAAGTAAAATAGTTAATTAACTGAATTTTAAGGAAGAGAGTTTAGTGAGAGTAGAGAGAGATGGGGAATCATTTTGCAGTGAAAGAATTTAATCGTATGTAAGACGAATAAATAAGAAAGAGAAAGACGATAAGTAGTGACGTAAATAAATGAAATTCGAGCGGCACGCGTGTGCTCTTCTTCTTGTTATTTACTCGTGTACAATTTCAAGAGTAGAAAAGTGCGAAGTCGATGGTAATCGGACGAACCTTTCGTGATTTGAAACGAGATAACATGCTTTACGACGAATCGATAAAGTCGACCAATGAAAACATTTGTTCAAAATCGATAACGTTGTAGAGAAGAAAAGAAAAGAAAAGAAAAGAAAAAGAAAAAATATATTATATTATACGTACGAACACGCGCGCACACGCGCCATATACACACACACACACACATAATATAGTTTTCATTTTATACATCTTTATTTTATTACATCACTCATGTTTTTCTTATGTATATATATATATATATATATACACATATACACATACATATATCTTTAGGTGTGTATATATGTATTTACATGACACAAATTTGATATGTTTATATACATGCAATAACTATATGATTCTCGATCATAACCTCACTTTCCTTTTTTTTTTTTTTTTTTTTTTTTTATATCGTATATAATTAATATCTATTATTGTAATTAATTAATTCGTAATAAATTTTATAAATTTAATGAAATAATAAAATTGTGTAATTATCATCTTTGTATGTTTTATATAGGGAAATAAACCAAAGAATGGCTGTCCGATATGTGAAAAAAATTGTACCACCAGATTGACTAAGCCCGATGAAACGCTTTGCTGGAATCGACAACACTGCCAACGAAGTTAGTATTAATTTATAATTTATTTATGAATTTTCTTTCTTGAAAAAGAAAAAAAAAAAAGAAAGAAAAAAAGAATGTCAAAAGTATAATTATATGCAAAATACGTCCACGTGACGTGTCATAAAAATGAACTTAACCTAAAATTTGTATTTATTTGCAGTATGTGACAAAAGATGCGGAGATGGTTCCTGTGATGCGTCAAATCATTGCTGTCATCCGTCATGCCTGGGTGGTTGTACGGGATTAACAGCGAATCATTGTAAAGTCTGTAAAAACGTTTTAGTAGATGGTAATCATTGTCAAAATCATTGTCCAAATGGTACATATGAGTTTATGAATCGTCGTTGCATCGGTGAGGATGAATGTCGTCAAATGGTAAAACCAAGAGAGGCATTAAGTATCGTCAAAGATAATCCTTACAAACCATTCAATGGTAGTTGCATTATCGAATGTCCTGCTGGTTATATGGACGAGGAGGTAAATAATAAAACATCTTGTAGAAAATGTAAAGGGCCATGTTTAAAGGAATGCGCTGGTACTAGCGTTGACAGTATTGCTTCGGCTCAGAAATTACGTGGTTGTACTCATATTACCGGTAGCCTTGAGATTCAGATAAGAGGCGGTAAAAATATTGTCAATGAGCTAGAGGATAGTTTGAATATGATAGAAGAGATAGATGGTTATTTGAAGATCGTACGAAGTTTTCCATTGATATCATTAAACTTTTTAAAAAGTCTTCGAGTTATAAGAGGTAATTATTTGGATAATAGCAAATATACACTCGCCGTTTTGGACAATCAAAATCTTCAAGAACTTTGGGATTGGAGTACTCACGGTGAGATTGGTATATTGTCCAAGGACGGTCCAGCTAAAGTCTTTTTTCATTTCAATCCAAAGCTATGCTTTCATAAGATTGAAACGCTTAGAAAAAAGGCAGGTCTTCAAGAGTTTACGGATCTTGAAGTAGCACCTAATAGTAATGGCGATAAGGTAGCTTGTAATGTTACCGAATTGAAAACTATTGTAACAAAGACAACGTCGGATGCAGCATTGATAGAATGGGAACAATTTACTCATCATGATCCTAGATCATTATTAGGATATGTCGTGTATTTCATCGAAGCACCAAATGAAAATGTAACGATGTATGACGGTAGAGATGCTTGCGGTGGTGATGGTTGGAGAGTTGACGATGTTTCCGCCATCGAAGGATCAACCAAGCCAATAACCACCAATTATACAGAACCTGAAAAACCAAGTTACCTCTCGCATATTTTAACACAATTGAAACCATTCACGCAATATGCATTTTACGTTAAAACATATACAATAGCAACGGAGAGATCTGGTGCACAAAGTAAGGTCACGTATTTCACAACGAAACCGCATGCACCTAGTGCTCCTAGAGGACTTTCAACTTATAGTAATTCCAGCAGCGAATTAATAGTCTCTTGGTTACCGCCTTTAAGAAAAAATGGTAATCTTACGCATTACAGAATTGTTGGACGTTGGGTACCGGATGATTCGAACTTCATCGATCAAAGAAATTATTGCGATGAACGTGAGTTTTCTATCCTTTTTTTTTTTTTTTTTTTTTTTTTTTAATGCTTATTATTTTATCATCAATTTATTGATGATGGAATTGGTCTAACTTCATTGTACATTGAATTTTTCTAGCCATGTCATTGCCAGAAAAGAAATCAATGTCGGTAATGGCCGAGGAGGAAAGAAAACGTGCAGAGGAAGAAAAGGAATTGGCAAAGATACCGGAAACGACATCCTGCGATTGTGCCGATCGAGAATTAGATCAGTCCATGCGGGAAAAGGAAGTATCGAGTTCAATTGCATTCGAGGACGCTTTGCACAATCAGGTTTACGTTAAACGAATAGATGCACGTAGGAGACGTGACACTAGCGAGATATTTGAATTAGTTAAAAGAAGAGATCATAGTTATTACTCCGAGGTAATATATATATATATATATATATATATATATATATATTAATTTATTATAAAAAATAATTCAATGAATTAAGACAAAAAATCAATCTTACTTACTTTTTTTCTTTTTTTATTTATTTATTTATTTATTTATTTATTTATTTTTCTTTTGCAGAAGGAATCGACGGCCGATAAAATAGTGAACAATACTTATATTGTATTCGACAGGGAGGTACCTAATCCAAATTTAAGTTTCGTTATGAAAAATCTTCGACACTTTGCCTATTACAATATCGAAGTCCAAGCATGTCGAGAGGTTGTCAAGAATGATACAAATGATACTTGTTCGACCAAAAGTATGAAGACCTATAGAACATTACCATTGGATAGTGCCGATAATATTCCTGCGAATACCTTCAGATTGAGCATTTCCGGTGAGAATAACAGTCTGACAACTGTTACGCTTTATTGGGCAGAACCACCGCAACCAAATGGCCTGATTGTTACCTATCAAATCGAATATAAAAGAGTGGATATACAGAACGTATGTATTTCTTAAGAATTCCTATAACTTGTTGAAACGTGATCGTGTTTTTAATCATTGATAACGATACATTATTTATTTTCATTTATTTATTTATTTATTTATTTATTTATTTCCTTTTTTCCCCACCCCTTTTATTTTTCTTTCTTTTTTTTCTTTTTTCTTTTTTTCCAGATAAAAGCAACCGTAGTTTGTATAACAAGACGTGACTTCACCAAAGCCGGCAATTCTTACATCCTTAAAGATCTACCAGCTGGTAATTATTCGATCAAGGTCAGAGCCACGAGTTTAGCCGGCAATGGAAATTACACAGAGGCACAATACTTCTTCATAAAGGAATATAATAATTTGGGATTATTTTGGATATTATTTTGGTCAATATTAACAAGTCTATTTGCAGTTATGATGTTTGTAGGATTTTATATATGCAAAAGAAAATTCATGCGTAATGTTCCTAGCAGAAGATTAATAGCAACGGTTAATCCAGAATATGTTAGTAGCGTTTATGTTCCCGATGAGTGGGAAGTACCTAGAAAAAAAATTCATGTACTGAAAGAATTAGGAAATGGTTCCTTTGGTATGGTTTATGAGGGTTTAGCAAGGGACGTTGTCAAAGGGAAACCAGAAGTACGTTGTGCCGTTAAAACAGTCAATGAAAATGCAACGGATAGAGAAAGAATAGAATTTCTTAACGAAGCATCCGTAATGAAGCAAGTATCATTTAAAATTTTAATTCTAACATTTTTAATTCAATATTTTGCAAAATAATTGTCTCATTATATTTCTATTACTATTTTTATTTTATTTATTTATATATATATATATATATGTATATATATATATACAGAGCTTTCAATACTCATCATGTGGTAAGATTGCTCGGTGTAGTGTCTCAAGGACAACCTACCTTGGTGGTAATGGAGCTAATGGTGAACGGTGATTTAAAGACATATTTGAGAAGTCATAGGCCGGACGTTTGTGAAAATTTCTCTAGGCAACCACCAACATTGAAAAGAATCTTACAAATGGCAATTGAAATAGCCGATGGTATGGCATATCTTGCAGCAAAAAAATTTGTCCATAGAGATTTGGCAGCGAGAAATTGTATGGTTGCTGAGGATCTTACTGTTAAGATCGGTGACTTTGGAATGACAAGGGATATATATGAGACTGATTATTATCGTAAAGGTACAAAAGGTCTTTTACCAGTTAGATGGATGGCACCTGAAAGTTTAAAGGATGGTGTATTTACAAGTTTCTCCGATGTATGGAGTTATGGGGTTGTTTTATGGGAAATGGTAACCCTTGCCTCGCAACCTTATCAAGGTTTATCGAACGATCAGGTAAAGAATTAATTCATTTTATTAATTAAAATTAATTTAATAAAATTCATTTTATTAATTATGTGAAGTTAATTTAATAAAATTCATTTTATTAATTAATTACAAAATTAATAATTAATTATTTGAATGAAAGCTACTATTTACTTTTATTTTTTTATTCTTTTTATTTTCTGTGGGTTTTTTTTTTTTTTTTTTTTTTTTTTTGTAAATAAAAATGAACCTATCAGAAAGAAAGAAAGAAAAAAAATAAAGCAAAATAAAATAAAATAATAAAAAAAAATAAAAGTAAAGTAGTAATTTCATTGAAATTATTAATTTTATAATTAATCTTATTAATTTATTATTTATAAAAAAAAAAAAAGAAAAAATTATAAAATTAATAAAATCAATTGGAAAATTAATGATCATTAATTAAAAACTTAATAATTAATAAATTAATAAATTAATAATTTCAATGAAATTACTTTTATTTTTTTTATTTTATATATATATATATATATAAAATAAATAAACAAATAAAAAAAAAAATGAAGTTTATTAAAAAATAAAAAAAATAAAACTAAATAGTAATTTAAGTTGAAATTATTAATTTTATAATTGGTTTAAAAATAAAAGATTAAAAAAAAATATATATATATATATATATATACATAAAAAAAAAAAATACAAAAATATATACCAAAAAAAAAGAAGAAAAAAAAAATTACAAAAAAATATATAAAAGTGCCTTTTCTTAGGTATTACGGTATGTAATAGAAGGTGGTGTTATGGAACGTCCAGAAAATTGTCCAGACTCGCTTTACAATTTAATGAGACGTACTTGGTGCCATAAAGCAACAAGAAGGCCAACCTTCATCGATATAGCTACAATATTATTACCGGATGTCAATTTGGAAGCTTTCGAACGTGTTAGCTTTTATCACAGTCCAGAAGGTATCGAAGCGAGAAATCAAAATATATCTCATTCGCCGCAAACAGACAAGTAATAATAAAAAATTTTTCATATCAAAAAATCTATTTTCTTATAATTTTAATTACTACGTTTACAATATCTTACATCTTATAAAATCATAATTAAATTTCTTATCATTGAATCTTTATTTAAAAAAAAAAAAAAAAAAAAAAAAAAAAAAAAAAAAAAAACAAAAAAAAAAGGGATCTAGAAATGACGACGCTTCAAGATTTACGCGAGGAGGAAGCCGAGGGTGATGAGGATTCCCCATTGCGCCAAGACTTTGGTGATTTTGCTAGTTTCGAGCCTACCAGTATTAAAAACAGTTTGAGCCCACGTTACACGTTAGAGCCATACGGTGAGAATTCAAAAACAAAGAGGACGAACTTTAACGATATGAATTCGTCCAAGGTACCATTGAAAGCCGGTTTCGATGATTTCGATGGTATTTCAGGAGATTCATTGGCATCGAGCAAAGATACTTTGAACTTGCCATTTGTCGAGGATAGTTTAAAATCTGTTAAAAATTCACCGTACATTCATGGTAAAAATACATCAAGAGGTAACGTCAGTCAAACGTCAGCGGCAAGATCAACGAGTCCACAAAGTTTGATCAAGCAACAACAACAACAACAACAACAACAACAACAGCAACAACAACAACAGCAACAGCAACAGCAACAACAACGAACGTATACGGAGAGTCCAAATTCTATTAAATCTAGAACAAAGAATCCTGATTATGAAAATAGTAGCCCAGAGATATTAGCCAATATTGAAAGGAAACTTGCAATACCATCCCAATTAGAATTATCATCGGTGGACACAATAGACATTGGTATAGATATTGATAAAAAGGATGGTCTCTCGTCTACAGTTGAATATGTTAATAAACCAGAGACATTGAACAATGGTTATATTGGTGGTAATAATAAAACAACGTAGTCCCAATGATAAATCGTAAATCTCCTCGAATATAATATATAATTAAGCAAACAAAGACTCAAAATGGAAGACCATTTATTTCTTATTACTATGAACAAAAAGGAGAGAGAGAGAGAGAGAGAGAGAGAGAGAGAGAGAGAGAGAGAGAGAGAGAGAAAAAGAAAGATATAAAGGAGAGTTGTAAAAAAAAAAAGGCAGTGTCTAAAACGAAAGAAACATATTTATAATTTTTTTTCTTTTCCTTTTTTTTTTCTTTTTTTTTTCTTCTTTCCTTTTTTCAATGAACAATTTAAGTTCTAATCTCGTAAAAGCGAACTTTCTACAAGTTTAAAAATAATTAAAAATAATTAAAAATTGAGTTTATTTCTTTCTTTCAGTTATATATATATATATATATATATAGTTAATATAAAAACGTAACGACGTCTCAACTCTGTCTCTCTGACATAGAATATTAATAATATTAATAATAATAATAATGGTAATGTAATAATATAATAATAATAATAATAATAATAATAATTATTATTATTATTATTATTATTATTATTATTATTATTATTATAAACTCATCATGCATGTTCATACAGCCAATGATTGATCATTGTTGATCAATTTGATATCATAGATCAATTTATATATATTTAGAAGATACTGCCTTTTTAAGGAATATTTCCTGAACGATAGAAAGATAAAGATAAAGAGACAGAGAAGAAAAGAGAGAGAGAGAGTGAGTAAGAGAAAGAGCAGCTGATTATATGGCAGCAAGAAAAGAAAAAGAACTATTTTAAATAATAATAATAATAATAATAATAATAATAATAATAATAATAATAATAATAATAATAATAATAATAATAATAATAGTAATAGTAATAGTAATAGTAATAGTAATAACAAGTAATAATAATAATAATAATAATAATAATAATAATAATAATAATAATGGTAAAGAAAATGATTTATATAACATATGACCTCATCACAATTTTGAATAAGATGAAAGAAAAAAAGAAATAAAAAGAAAAGAAAAAGAAAACCGAGATACCAATCCTAATCGCTTTACTGTCATTTCTCTCAGCTTGAATAAATAAAATATTAACAATAAATAGATTGATATTGTGTGTGTGTGTGTGTGTGTGTGTGTGTGTGTGTGTGTGTGTGTGTGTGTGTGTGTGTGTGTGTGTGTGTGTGTGTACGCCTGCGACTGATTTAAACAGTTCATCCAAAATGGTGGATTAAATCGACTACCGCGTTGGTACGACATTTGTTTCTTCAAAAATGAAGAAATTTAAAAGGAAATATGAATTTATATGTAATTGCCATTTTGTTTTATATCAATCTTTATTAATTATTAATTATTAATTATTAATTATTAAT
>NW_023395856.1:857500-862500 GCF_014083535.2 Vespa mandarinia
AGAGAAAAAGAAAAAGAAAAAGATACAAACGTCTCGTAAATAATCCCATTCAATTGTGAATGAACGAACGAAGAGTATAAAAAAGAAAAGAAAGAAAAAAAAGAAAAGAAAAAATAGAAAAAATAGAAGAATTAAAGCAACTATCCAACGTGAATATTTTCATTCTACGAAGCAAACGTGATTATGATTGTTGCAATGATAGATGGGTTGTATTAATAAAAAAAAAAAAAGAAAAGAAAAGAGAGAAAAAAAAGAAAAAAGAACGAGAAAAGAGGAAAAAAAATTTTATTTATTCATAACAATCTATTAATTAATTAATTAATTCTACCAAACAAACAAACAAACAAATGAATAAATAATAATGAAAAAAGAATGAGATTGAACGAATATTTTCAATGTAATTCAAAAATAAATTCAATTATGTAATTTGTATTTTTAATAGATAAGACTCAAAAAGCACACACATACACACACACACACACGCGCGCGCAGGTAAAAGAAAATTACCTAATTAACTCCCTTTCTCTCTCTCTCTCTCTCTCTCTCTCTCATAAATATACATACACATACATAAATACATACATACATACATACATACATACATACATACATACATACATACATACATACATACATACATACATACATACATACACACACACATATATATATGCACATAAATATAAACACGTTCCTCTTTATGCAGAATAAAATAATAAAAATAAGGAAATGGATATAACTTAGGCGAATTAATAATATATAAATCATATGCGTTCCGAAATCGAGTCTAATCACGCCGAGATCTATATTAATACTAATACTAATAATAATAATAATAATAATAATAATAATAATAATAATAATAATAATAAAAGTAATAATAATAATAATAATAATAATAATAATGTTAATAATAATATTAATAATTATAATTATAAATATAAATATAATTATAATAATAATAATTATTATTATTATTATTATTATTATAATCATATCGTTTTGTTTTTACGGATTCGCCTTCTAAATAAATCACACTTTCCCCCGTCGTGCAGACTATTTTAGCGTATTAATTTAATTTAATTTAGAATAAAGAAACAATTTAGAAAATATATCAGTATCGACCTAAATAAAAAAGAAAATTAATAATTAAATAAATAAATAAGATAAGATAAGATAAGATAAGGTATAATATAAGATGAAATAATATAAGATAAAAATAAGATAAATAAAGAGTACCTATATATACTAATAATACAATATTATTAATAATATTGTATTAATGTTGTATACTGTTCTACGTCCGTGCGCGTTTGTATGTATGTATGTATGTATGTATGTATGTATATGTGTGTGTTTATGCGTGTATGTGTGTTATATGTTGTGTTTCTGTATGTATGTATGTATGTATGTATGTGTGTGGGTGTGCAAAAACGCTTTATGGATTATTTATCATGCATTGTCGTTGTTTATTACATGGAAAGCATAGAAAGAGAGGGAGAGAGAGAGAGAGAGAGAGAGAGAGAGAGAGAGAGGGAGAGGGAGATATATATATATATAAACATATTGGAAATGATTAGATTTTAGGAGAGAAGGAAAAAAAAAAGAAACAGAAAAAAAAATAGAAGAACAAATATTTTTTCATCGGTTAGTTTATATCTATTTCTTCGTTTCTCATTTAAATTTCTCTTTCTTCATTTCTTTCTTTTTTTTTCTGTTTTGATTTATTTTTTTGATTTTTCTTTTATTACCATTATCAGTCATTTTCATGCACTCTCTTTCTCTCTTTTTCTCTCTCTCTCTCTCTCTCTCTCTCTCTCTCTGTCTCTTTCATGCACATATTATTTATGTTTCTCTTTAGAAATGAAAAGAAAAAAAAAGAAAAAGAAAAGAAAGAGAGAGAGAGAGAGAGAAAAGAAAAAAAAGAAAAAGAAGAAAATGGAATAGGAAGAAGAAATAAAATAACAAATCATCGTTTGTACTTAGAATGGCGGCTTTACAAGCTTTCTTTTTCCTCTTCTTTTGTTTATTTAATTTTTTTTCTTTTTTTTTTTTTTTTTTTTTTTTTTTATTTACATTTTTTTTCATATATACTCTATACATTTCTATTATATTCTATATATTTCTTTATTCTTCTCTTTCATTTTTCTTTTTTATTTTCTTCTTCGTTCTTTCTTCTTCTTCTTCTTCGTTCTTTCTTCTTCTTCTTCTTCTTCGTTCTTTCTTCTTCTTCTTCTTCGTTCTTTCTTCTTCTTCTTCGTTCTTTCTTCTTCTTCTTCTTCTTCTTCCTCCTCTTCTTCCTTCTTTTTCTTTCCACATTAAATATAATAAAATAATTACTATTAATTCATGGGAGTCTCGAATCATGTAATGTTAAAGGAACAAAAAACAAAAAGAAAAAAAAAGTAAAAAAAAAAAAATATACAAATAAAAGAAGAGAAAAAGGACAAAAAGTAAAAGAAAGTAAATTTATTTGTAATCGGAAAAAGAGAGAGAGAGAGAGAGAGATTTTTATTTTAAACAAAAAAAAAATAAATAAATAAAAAAAAAGCCAGGAAATTAGATAATTAATGATTGAACGAAAACGAAAAAAAAGAAATAATAATAATAATACCGACAAGAAAAAAAGAAGAAATAGAAAGTTCGTTAGCCGCATATATCTATATTGTATTATATACACACTTACATACACACACACACATACACAAGAACATATATATTACATATATTATATTATTATTATATTATTATATTATTATATTATTATATTATATTATATTATATTATATTATATTATATTATATTATATTATATTATATTATATTATATTATATTATATTATATTTAAAAAAAAAAAAAACAATAAGAGAAAGCCTCGCTCGTATTCTGAAGTATTCTGAAGTATATGAAAATAAACTGAACGATTTAACGCTTAGAAACACAAACATATATATATATATATATATATATATACAGACACACACACACACACATATAAAATGAAACAACTTATACATACAAATGTAAACAATTATTTATGAATTATAAGACGATAATTACGATTGTAAGATTTAACTAGAAATGTTTCCTAAGCACGAATGGACGTTGTCATTTTATTTCTTTTTTCTTTATTCTTACATATATATATATGAAACACAACATCGTCGTTAAATAAGAAAAGAAAGAAAAAAAAAAGGAAAATAAAAAAAAAAACAAAAAAAGAAAAAAAAAATAAGATTAAAGTAATTAATTGATAATGATAATGATATAAATAGGCCTATGGTTCCGTGGTCCTGTACTATATATATATGTATATTATATATTTATAATAATAAGAGGTATATATATATATATAATATGGGATTAAATATATAGTACCTATATAAGATTTGTGAGAATGTTGTTCCGTGTATGTTTCTATGTATGCATGTATGTACGTACGTATGTATGTATGTATGTATGTATGTATGTATGTATGTATGTGTGTTTGTGTGTTTATCGAATCGCTGTTAATAATGAATGTTAATAAATTGATTATTATTGAAGAGTTGACAGGAACGACAACAACAACAAAAATAAAAAAAGAAAAAAAAAAAAGAAAGAAGAATGACACCAACAATGAACAAAGAAAAAAGAAATAAACAATTCGATTGATCTAATATATTATAAACATTTTTATTATAAACATAATTATAACAACGATCGTTTTATGAATTATTACAAATATTATATATATATTTAAATTATTATTCTTATTATTATAATTATTATGCTTTTTATTTTTTATTTGTTTTTCTATACATTTTTTATTTCTTTTTTCATTTTTTTGTTTTTTTCTTCTTTTTTTCCTTTTTTCTTTCGAAGATGAATAAATAAAAGACACATACTGTTAAATCTCTGATCGAAAGTGAAAAAGAAAAGAAGAAAGAGGATGATAATTAATAAAAGAAATTAATTATTATTGCGAAAGTAAATATTTAAAATTAATATAAATACATGTCACTTTTTGGGATTTATTAAAAAAAAAAATGAGAGAGAGAGAGAGGTAGAATTAATTATTATCGATTTTTTTCTTATCAAATTGTTATTAATTTATTATTTATATATATATATATATTTTTTTTTATTTTTAAGATAAACTTCGCTAATTTGATAAACATTTAAGTAAACAAAAAATTCGTCACGCAAGGATTCTCTAAACGATCAATATGTTTCCTTCTCTCTTTCATTATTTTTCTCGCTTTAAATAAAATTAAAAATTTCGATGATAAAAATAATAACAATAATAATAATAATAATAATAATAATAAATAAATAAATAAATTAATAATAATAAATAAATAATAAAAATTAATATTAATAATAAATTAATATCGATAGAGAAAGGATGTAAGATCTTTTTCTGAATATATTGAAATGAAAATAAATTTGTCAAACGAAAAAAAAAAAAAAAAAAAAGAAAAAGAAAAAGAAAAATAAAAGAAAGGAAAAAGAAAAACAAAAAGGAAAACAAAAAAAATAGGAAAGTCTCTTCGAAACAAAAAGAAATAACGAATATGTGTAATTTAGATACATATATATATATATATATGTGTGTGTGTGTGTGTGTGTATGTATGTATGTGTATTTATACGTACGTACGTACGTTGATTTTTGTCAAGAACAGACATTTTGTGTGGGTGTTTGTGTGTGTGTGCGTATGTGTATGTGTGTATATGTGCGTATACGTGCGTGCGTATGTGTGTGTGTGTGTGTGTATGTGTACGTGTGACGTGTACTCGTCGTAAAATGACGACGAGCGCGCTTATTTTCCTAATATTTATTTTTTTGTACATACCTTTATTTTCATATTTATTTGTCAATAAAGATCTTTCGATATACGAGTTTTAAAGGACATAAGAACTATTACGATCTCTTTGTTGGACCATAAATAATAATATAACAATAATAATGATAATGATAATGATAATAATAATAATAATAATAATAATAATAATAAT
>NW_023395856.1:872500-877500 GCF_014083535.2 Vespa mandarinia
CATTTGTTCGTTCCTTTATTTATTTCTTTATTTATTTACTTACTTATTTATTTACTTTACTTTACTTTATTGTACATTTATCATACGCTTCTATGATAAAGTGAATAGGTAATAAATAACAAGAACAAAAAGAAAAAAAGAAAAAAAAAAAAGAAAGAAAGAAAGAAAGAAAGGGGAAAAAAAAAAAGAAAATGAGGAAGAGAAAATATGAAAGAGCGTATCTTCCTCGAGGCAGAAGAATCAAGCGAACAAGTAATAGGCGTATCGACTAGGAAATCATTATGGAAAGTCAGCGAATAATATAGGACACGCAAAATCCAAGATTATCATCGTCATCATCATCGTCGTATATATATATATATATATATATATATATATATATATAATTTTTTAATTTTGTTTTTTTTTATATACGCGCGCGCAATTAATTAATTAAATGTAAATGACAATGTTTAAAGTGAGAAAACATTTCGATGAAAAAGAAAACAAAAAAAAAAAAAAAGAAAAAATAAATTGTTCTTTTTTTTTTTGTTTTTTGTTGGACCTTTTATTTTGATTCTGTATCCGCACGATTATTCGTCATCGTATAATTTCGATAGAAAAAAAAGACAAGACAAAAAAGTAAACGAATAGAAAAAGTAAAATTACGTGTGATTTTTTTTTTTTTTTTTTTTTCTGTAACGACAAAATTAATCGTGATAAAAGTTTCCTTTCGAAGAATTTCATTTGAATCTTAATGTTTATTACATAAAAATAATCTATTATTATTGGTTATGAATGAAGATGAAATTTGCTCGTGAAATGGAATGACAATTTCGTTTTCATATAAATGAAAATTAAACGATAAGGTTTAGATGAAGTAGAAGAAGAAGAAGAAAAGAAAAAAGAAAGAAAAAGAAAAAAAAAAAAAAAAGAAATGAAAATTAGAATACGAAAGAAAAATGAAAAATCCCTTAGTAAGAAAATGTGTACGTTGAAACTCGTTAAACCGCAAATTAAATAACCGCAAGACTATTAATTGACGAAAATTAGATAGAATACATTTGTACAAGAATGACCACGTAAAAATAAATAATAACAATAATAATAATAATAATAATAATAATAAATAAATAAATAAATAAATAAATAATAAAAGCGACGAGAATATTAGACCGCAATATTGTTTCAAATTAAAGCGAATATTTTGGAGACGGATATGTACGAATAGAAAATAAATAGAAATGTAAATAGAAATGCAATAAGAGATGCATAAAGTGAAACGAATGAAATCTTAAAACATAATTCGAATTAATCCTATGATAATTAATTAATTAAACTCGGATAATACTACGGATAATGAATATATAGTTAACGATATAGACCGAAATAGAAAATCGATTAATGAATTATTAACACTTGAAATCATAAAGAATATCCACGAAAAGTTTTATAATTGGAAAGGACAAAAGTAAGTTCAAAAGGATAATTAATAAGAGAAATAGAGATAGATAGATAGATAGATAGATAGAGAAAGAGAGAGAGAGAGAGAGAGAGAGAGAGAACAAAAGTTTTAATGAACATTAATTAACATAATATAATCGAATTAATTCAAAAATATATAATATCAAATGATTAATCAAATTTATATTATTACAAAAAAAAAAAGAATTGTTAATAAACTATAAAACACTTTGGACCTTGGAGAATGTTTAAAGAGATTAAAGAAAAAAAAGAAAAAAAAAAGAAAGAAAAATCAAAAAAAGAAAAAAACCTTAGAAAGGACAGCTTAAGTAAGATAGAATGAAATAGGTAGATCGAAAGAACAGAGCAAGAGAAAGAGAGTGAGAGAAGCAGACAGAAAGAGACAGCTTGATCGAAAGAACAGAAAGAAGAGAGAGAGAGAGAGAGAGAGAGAGAGAGAGAGAGAGAGAGAGAGAGAGAGAGAGAGAGAGATGGAGATAGAGAGAGGCAAAGAGAGAAAGATAGTTAGATCAAAAGAAAAGAGAGAGGGAGAGAGGGAGAGAGAAAGGAAGATAGAGTGAGATAGATAGATAGATAGAGAGAGAGAGAGAGAGAGAGAGAGAGAGAGAGAGAGAGAGAGAAAGAGAGACAGGGAGAATGAGAGATAGATAGAGTGAGAGAGAGAGAGAGAGATGGTGTTTGTAATCAAAGGGGCGATCCACACTGTAGTGCGGTGTGGAAGAAAGTCACAAGGCACTCTCGAGAGCTCGGCAGTCCGGCACGACGCGTTGTCCCGAATGCACGTCGAACCATCGATTTCCGCGTGTCGAGGCCACGTGATCGGTAAACCAACGGAGCTTCATACTGGAGAACGGTACGCGTCCTCTCTTACGTTTTATTCGTTCTCTCTCTCTCTCTCTCTTTTCCTTTCTCTCTCTTCCTCTTTCTTTCTCTCTCCATTTTGTCTCTTTTTTGTCTTCTCTTTTCTTTCTCTTTTTATTTCTCTATCTCTCTCTCTCTCTCTCTCTCTCTCTCTCTCTTTCTCTCCATCTATCTCCATTTAATTCTCCAAAATACAAATTTCATATTTATATATATATATATATATATGTATATATGTATATATGTATATATGTATATATGTATATATGTATATATGTATATATGTATATATGTATATATGTATATATGTATACGTATGTATATATATTTTATAATATTTATAATTTATATATGTATATATATATATATGTGTAGTGAGAGAGAGAGAGAGAGAGAGAGAGAGAGAGGGAGGGAGAGAGAGGGGAATTATTACTTAGAATAATTTATTTATTTATTTTTAAATTGTCGACTTTATAAAATTTGTGTATTGTCATTGGTTCGAATGATTTTCTATTTTTTTCTTACGTTTGATTTTATTTACTTCTTATATATTAGAATATATATATATATATATTCTTTTTCTTTTTTTCTCTTTCGTTTGTTTCCCTTTTTTTCTTTCTTATTTTTTTCTTTTTTTTTTTTTTTCTTTTTTCTTTTTTTATTTATTCGACTCAAAGTGAAGGGTAATTAAAAGAGAAGAGAAATATTGATAAAAAGTGATTAATAACTGGATCGAAGAAAAAGTTGAATATATATATATATATATATATATATATATATATATATATATCTTTTCATTGGATCGAGGATTTACGAGTGAATGGTAGGTTGAACTATGAAAGTGATTAGAGAAGATGATTTTTCTTTTCTTTCTTCCTTTTTTATCTTTTTCTTTTTTTTCTTTGTTCTTTTGTTGTCTTTCTATTTTTCTATTTCTTTTTTTTTTGTTTTTTTTTTTGTTGTTTTTTCGTTTGCTTTTTTCTTCTTTTTCTTTTTTCTTTTTTTTTTTTTTCTTTTTTTTTTGTAATAATTTTGTTCGATCGTTCGTACGATCGACAAATTTTTCTTTTCTTATTTCATGGGTTTACTCGCAAGAAAATTATTTTACGTTGTACGGATCGATGATAGATCTCGAGATCTCTCTCATGTAATTGATATTGTATCGAGGAATGCTAATGATCGAGGATACGGAATGATCTTTGCTTTGTTTCTTTTTTCTTTTTCTCTCTTTTTCTTCTTCTTTTTCTTTTCATTTTTATTTTTATTTTTATTTTTTTTTTATTAGATAGAATAATGCGAAAGTTTCACAAGTTTATTTGCATATATGTTGATCGTAGATCGTCGGATATCGAAGATTACGGTAATTCGATCGATAATATGGAAATGATCGTTTTATTGTTTTTCTCAAATGTTTTTTTTTTCTTTTCTTTTCTTTTCTTTTCTTTTACTTTTTAAACTTTTTAAAAACATAAAAAGGAAAAAAAAAAGAAAATAGTGGAAAAGTTTTGTAGAAGACTCGTTTTTTTTTCTTTTTTTTTTTTTTTTTAGCGATCTACTCTTTATCGTATGGATCATAAATCGTCGTCATTGTTATCGAATGATCGAATATATATATATATATATATATATATAAGGATTTTACTCTCTTTTTCTTTTTTTTTTTCATTTCATTTATTTATTTATCTTAAAAACTCGTGAAAGTTTTATAAATTTATTAATTATATTCTTCTATGATTCGAATCATAGATCATTAATATAGATCATTATTATTATTATTATTATTATTATTATTATTATTATATTTAAAATTGATAGATATTAATGAATAGGAATGATCGATGGATATCGAAAAATTATTTTATCATATTGTTTAATAATCGTTAGATATATAATGAAAATATTTATTTTTCGAATAATATAGATCATTATTGTTTAAGAATGAAATGATCGAAGATATTGAAAGAGATATAAGATATTATTTATTTTCTTTTCTTTTTATTATCCTTTCTTTTTCCTTTTTTTTTCTTTTTTTTTTTCTTTTTTTTATATTTATACATAAAAATAAACGTAAATTTCAAATAGTGGTAAATTTCTCTAATAGACTTTCTAATTTTCAAACCACCATAAATTACCAATCATTATTAAAATATTTATCGTAAAATCTCACTCGTATTAACACTTTTAACAAAACATTTTTTTTTCCTATCTTTAACAAAGTAAATTTAATTAATATACGTAGGATTTAGACCTACGAGTCATTTACTTTTACATGTCATAGATCTTAATCTAAATTTTAACGAGTAGAAGAAAAAGGATCCATCGAAGAGATCGATCTATCCATCTCTCTCTCTCTCTCTCTCTCTCTCTCTCTCTCTCTCTTTCTCTTTTTCTCTCTTTCTCTCTCTATCTCTCTTTCTCTCTCTATCTCTCTTTCTCTTTATAAGTTTTCTATAAAACTTTTTTCTCCTTGTAAAACATCATCTGAAAATATTAATCATAAATTTCTAACATGTGTTCGAACTTTTACCAAAAGGATTTCTTTCTATTCTCTAATAAGACAAATTTAATTAAACAAACAATTATTATAAGCATCAACTGTGTTAATCATTATAAATCTTAATTGAAATTTTAACGAGTAAAAAGTGATCTATCGATGAGATCGATTTATTTCTCTC
>NW_023395856.1:890000-895000 GCF_014083535.2 Vespa mandarinia
ACAACGGTGATTTCACATAAAAACCCAATTGATCGATCATCATGCCCCGTTCACTTAGTTTGATCGCATACCATGTAAATACCATAGAATACATCGATTGAATTTATATTACAATTGCCGTTTAAATGGATTTAAGTAATCTGATCACGTTGTAACCTGCTGTAGTTAGTTTAAAAACAACATTTATACGATGTACCAATTTATTTCTTTTCTTTTTTTATTTTTTTTTTCTTTCTTTCTTTTATTTTCAGGGAGTGGCCAACATTCCGGATCAGAAAGATCATCGTACGATTGAATGATGACGACGTTGATGACGATGATGATGACGTTAATGATGACAATACCGATAATAATAATAATAACAATGACAACGACGATGACGACGATTGTAATGACAACGACAATGACGATGACAATTCGAATGTATTAAATTAAAACGTACGAAAGAAATGGAAGTTGGTAAGGGCTCGGTTAAAGAGGATTTTGTTACGGTGGTTAGCGTTGGTAATCAATTGGCCAATGAAAATTTTGTTACGGTATTATCGATCGGTAATGGGAAAAGGGATGATGAACATTTATCAACGTCGACTACAGCAACAACAGCAACAACGCCATTATCTCCAACTTTATCATCGTCATCGTCGTCATCAACAACAAAGACGTCTACTACTACGACGATTACAACGGCAACAATTACAGCACCGACTACAGCGACAAAATTGGTTAATGGTGTTGCGGAATGTCATTTGGAAGAAGAAGTCGAAGTGTACAGGCTACCGGGTGAACGATTAGGCTTTGGATTGAAATTCGAAGGTGGTAATAAGACTACAGAACGCGTTAGAAGATTATTCGTACAGAGTTGTGCCGAACAGAGTCCAGCTAGTAGGGCTAAATGTTCTTGGGGTACTTTAGGCGAGGGTGACGAGGTAAGGGATATACTCTACTGTCCTTTTTTCTTTTCTTTTTTTTCATCCTTCATTATCTTTCCAAAAAATATAGTTCGATCGATACTATAACCTGTTGACTATGTAAATTCTATTTGAAAAAAAAAAGGGAAAAAAAAAACAAACGAACAAACAAACAAATAAAAAGTCTATCTATCGTTATGTAAAAATTAAAAATGTCACCTATTGTACGCGATTAAAAGGTTTAATAGTTAATAGATTCAAAACAAAAACAAAAAAAAAGGAATAAATAAATAAATAAATTATATTTACAATCGTTCCGTAGGTTGAATGATCGACATGAAGAATGAAATTTAAAGAGAAATAAAAAGAAAAAAAAGAAAAATAAAATCAAAATTTTAAAGGTATAATTGTAACAAGCATTTGTTTATTCTTTTCAGGTATTATCGATCGACGGTGTACCAGTAACACACATGACTCGCCTTGATTGCGTGAGAAGATTGAAGGAATCTCAATTAGTGATCAGATTGATGGTTAGGTGTCGTGGTGCACTCAGACCGGAAGTCGTAAGTGCTGAGAGAAAGGCAGCAGCTGCTGCTGCTGCTGCTGCTGCTGCTGCCGCCGCTGCTGCTGCTGCTGTTACGGCAACAACAGGAGTAACAACAACAACGTCAACAACGACAATAACAACAACAAGTGTTATCAGTGATAGAAAGAACAAAATACCACCGGAATTACCGTCTTTACCACCACCTGTTCCACCCCCTGTACCACCAAGAAAATTGAGACAAACACGTGGATTGGCCGACGGCGAAGCTAATCCAAGTCCTGTTAAAAAATCTTTAAATAATGTTGGTATCACAAGCGATACTAAAATAATTAATGTGAGTTCTAAAGAATCATCGTCCAAGGTTTCAACGAATGATACAACGTCTAAACGTATCTCGCCGGATCCTGTCAAATCGAAACAGGTTGTAACAATGTTTAATATATTTGATCGATCGATTGATATCAAAATAAGAAAGAAACAAAAAAAGAAAAACAAAAAACAAAGGAAAAACTTTAATCGCAACATTGTAATCAATTTAATTCGATTAAGATTCGAGATTTTTTTTATTTTTTTTTTTTCTGTTTTTTTTCTGTTTTTTTTTCTCTCTCTCTCTCTCTCTCTCTTTAATTACAATCTAAACACTACGACGAAAATTTTTTTAATTGCGATTATATTATTCAATTAAAAGAGAATTCTTTTCTTTTGTTTTTTCTTCTTTTCTTTTTGATCTATTTTTGTACTTTTTATTTCATTAAATCTTATGATCAAAATTGAAAGAATGAAATAAAGATTATTTGATTAAATTTGCATAGAAATTTTTATTAAAAAAATTTGATAATATGAATCGATCGAAGGAATAATAATATTTTTTAATAAATCCAATATACGAATTATTATTTGTATTTCGTAGGAACCACCGGAAGCTATGGTTTATTTAGACGCCAGATCCCAATGTGGTTCTACGCAAGGTAGTACGTCAGATGACACAGGTAGCTCTATGTCAACTGTAGTCGATAGATTTTCGAGTTCTGATCGAGTATCAACGATCTCGACAACGTCTACGGCTTCGACAGGATCCGAGCAACAGCAACAGCAACAGCAACAGCAACAACAACAACAGCAACAGCAACAGCAACAACAGAAACAACAAACGATGATATGTTCGTTCGAACAATTTGAACGTGAATTATCATCCAGTCATCCACCGGATTATTTATTACGTAGACTTGCAAGTTCCGAAGCAGTTACACACGTTGAATCACGTGGCGAGGTTGAAAGGATAACAGCTGTTGTAGCACCGAATACCGTTTTAATAGAAGAAACCATAGCTTTACAACCACCATTGAGCTTTCAAGATGCCCCATTAAGTTACGGACACGAATCTATACCAGATTTATTTTATGCGGCTGATTTGGCGGCTGACTCGACGACACATTTTCGACCAATCAAGGACGATGCCGATATGGTCGAACAAGTGGTGAATGAGGATAATGTAGATCTAGAGGAAGACAATGAACATCAACAACAACAACAACAACAACAGCAACAACATTTGCCACGTCCAACGCCAAGAGAAAAGAGTCCACCGCCATTACCAGCGAGAAATCACGTCAATAGGATCAATGTGACTAATCAACAACGATCCATAACGATCAATAACCTTGAACCTATTATTATCAATCACGTTGATAATAATGATTTAAGAAAAAATGATTTACCTGTATTGCCGCCAAAACCATTGCCACGTAAGGATGTCAAAGGTAGAAGAAAGAGACCACCACCTCCGCCACCACCTCTACCACCACCACCACCACCATCATCATCATCATCATCATCATTATCATCATCATCATCACTTATACCAAGAAGAGAACTTTCTTCTTCTGTTATTAACGAGGCTAAGATATCGATTGATTCTAATACGATCGATTCTTCGTCATATGAATCCGATCAACAATATAATTTCGATGATCTAAATGATCATTACGAGGGTACTAATAAAGTTTTAGAGATTATTGAGATTAGAAAGGCAAGAGCATTATCACCCAATAAAGATATCGTAAGAAATTATGAATCTGTTGTTAAGGTTTTAGAAAATGATCGATTTAATGATAACAATGATATTGTTACTTCGATCATCGATAATCCTACGAAAAAAGAGATTAAAAAGATGGAGAAAGAGTTAGTGGAGGATGATGATGATGATGACAATGACGATGACGATGATGATCGCGATGATAACGATGATGATGATGATGATGATGATGATGATGACTCCTTCAAGGACGCTGTTTCTTTGAAAATAAATGACGCCATTGTTATTAACGATAATACGATTTATCGTGAAAACGAAGACGACGAAACTTATAGATCATTGGATGAGATTAACGATGATCTAAGAAAGAACAGCGTAGATCACGTCATAAAAGACGATGATGATCCAGAGATCGTACAGGACGATGAGAGTACCGACGAAAGTGACGACGGTGATTATTATTGGCAATCTAATCTCGCTACGATTGGCGAGGAAGAGGAAACCAATTCTTTGGAATATGTTTCTTTGTGAGTTAATCTCTTTTCTTTTTTTTTTCTTTTTTGTCTTTTTTATTTATTTATTTATTTACTTATTTTTTAATTATCGCCGAATAAGATCCATAAAATTGATTTATCCTATTATATTATACTTGAAGATGATCGATCGATTTTATTGATCAAATCGATTTCATTGATCGATTTAAAATTTTGTTTTTATTTATTTATTTATTTATTTATTTATTTATTTATTTATTTGTTATTTATCGCCGACTAAGATCCATAAAAATTGAATTATCCTATTATATTATACTTGAAGATGATCGATCGATTTTATTGATCAAATCGATTTCATTAATCGATTTAAAATTTTGTTTTTATTTATTTATTTATTTATTTATTTATTTATTTATTTATTTATTTATTTATTTGTTATTTATCGCCGACTAAGATCCATAAAAATTGAATTATCCTATTATATTATACTTGAAGATGATCGATCGATTTTATTGATCAAATCGATTTCATTAATCGATTTAAAATTTTGTTTTTATTTTTATTTATGTATTTATTTATTTATTTATTTATTTATTTATTTTTTATTTATCGCCGACTAAGATTCATAAAAATTGATTTATCCTACTATATTATACTTGAAGATGATCGATCGATTTTATTGATCAAATCGATTTCATTGATCGATTTAAAATTTTGTTTTTATTTTTATTTATGTATTTATTTATTTATTTATTTATTTATTTATTTATTTATTTATTTATTTATTTATTTATTTTTTATTTATCGCCGAATAAGATCCATAAAAATTGATTTATCCTATTATATTATACTTGAAGATGATCGATCGATTTTATTGATCAAATCGATTTCATTGATCGATTTAAAATTTTGTTTTTATTTTTATTTATGTATTTATTTATTTATTTATTTATTTTTTATTTATCGCCGAATAAGATCCATAAAAATTGATTTATCCTATTATATTATACTTGAAG
>NW_023395856.1:907500-910000 GCF_014083535.2 Vespa mandarinia
TCTTCATATCGATAATCATTAAAAAATTTAAAGAAAATTTTTCGGACAATCGAATGTAATAAGGATCAGCTGATTTCTGTCAAAAGACAAATCTTCCGCATTGATGATCGTTAAGAAATAAAAAAAAAAAAAAAAAGAAAAAAAAAAGAAAAGGAAAAACTTGTCGGACAATCAAATCAAATGAAAAATCAGCTGATTTCTGATTTTTCAAAAACGATTTTTCTTCGCGCGATATTAATAATAATAAAAAAAAAAAAAAAAAAAAAAGAAGTCAATTAAGTCGAATGAAGTTGACTGATTTCTACATAGGAAAAAAAAAAACCCAAGAGAAAAAACCAAAAAAAGAAAAAAAATACAATCGTCTCAAATAATAAACAAAATTATACTAAATCGATTAATTCGTAAATACAATGAAATAAAATTTGATTAACGATAAAATTACAAAAGCATTCCATTTACTTGGACTAACTCGCGTTAAATAATAAAAATTGAAATGTAATAAAGTCAATTGACCTTTTTTTCTTTTTTTTCTTTCTCTTTTCTTCTTCTTTTTTTTCTTTTTTATACGATTCAAAATCAATTAACAATCATTGAACAATGATTTCGAACGCTTTACAAAATATTTAACGATGAAACAAAGATCGATTCAATATTTGAGAATATATATATATATATATATGTATTCGATGACAATGAGTATGATGATGATGATGATGACGATGATGATGATGGCGTGTGATGATGTTTTTATAAAATCTACATCGGCGTACCGTGTGTATTTATGAGAAAGCCAAATGGTTCGTTCGCCGACTGTAGGAAATTCGAACCCCTCAAAGGCTGCAGGCTGACTCCTTTTTTACCAGCTACTCGACTCCCGCCGTCTCATGGCGAAACGTTTGTTCAGTGACTCTCAATTCTGACGTTTCGATCGACTTCCTCGAAATTCTATTCGATTAGATTCGATTAGATTCGTTTCGATTCGATTCGATTCGATTTGACTCGTAGAAAAACGAAAAAAGAAAAAACAAAAAAAAAAAAAAAACAAAAACAAAAACAAAAAGCAAAAATTTCCTTCCTCCTCTCTTGTCGTTCCATTATTTTTCTTTTTTTTTTTTTTTATCAAGACTATCATAAAATTTTGATTGACAAGAGCGATCCGATCGTTTTTATTGATTTGCCTTTCCTTGGATCAGATTTTATCTTTTATTTTTTCCTTTCTTATTTTTTTTTTTTTTTTGTTTTTTTGCTTTTTTTTCTCTTCTTATTTCTCCCCTTTTCTTCTCTTTTCTTCGACTTTCATCGTCGTGAAATTTTCATTTCAATCGTACGAATATTAGAATTATTCATTATCTTAGAATTAATTGTCAATTGATTCGTCTCGTTCTTTCGTAGGTAATAATTTTTCCCTGATCCCAAACTCCGCACCCTCAGCTTTTCTAAATATCTGTCTGTTGATCGTCGTCCATTTTATTGGAGAGACATTGGATCTCGTATCAAAATACAAAAAAAAAAGAAAAAAAAAACAAAAATCGAAGAGAAATACGTCGTTCGTGGCGTACGAATTGAAAGGGAGAGATAAATTAGAAAAACAGAAAAAAAAATGCATAAATGAGTAAAAAGGAAAAACAAAAAAAAAAAAAAGAAAAGAAAAGAAGGAAAAAAAAAAAAGAAAAAAGGAAAGAGTAGAAAAAGAAAGACAAATCGAACGAGGCGATATAATCGATCGAAATAAATCAGATCTATTATCGATCATCACGAGGATCCTCGTGTATCGTAATATAGAAAAAAAAAAAAATAAAAGGAGGAGTAAAAGGGAAAAATGAGATGAAAATAAAAAGCAAAAAAAGAAAGAGAGACGGAGAGAGAGAAAGAAACAGACAAAAATAAATCAAAAAAAGAAAAAAAACGAAGAAGAAGAAGAAGAAGAAGAAGAAGAGAAAGAAGTAAAAGTAGGGTGTTAGAAGGAAAAAGGGCCCAGCCCTGAAATTACATCATGAGATAGATCTACTTAGATCTATATGATCTAACGATCGAGTGAACGAACAAACGAAGCAACCGAGAGCAAACGAAGCCAACGAAAAGGCAATCGTATAAAAGCAGACGATTACAAAATCGGCATTTAATCTTAACCAAAGGCGTAGACTATCTCACAATTCCATAGAAATTTATTAGATACAGATTAACATATATTTCCTTACATATATATATATATATACATACATATATATACATATATATGTATGTATTTATGAGCCGATCGTACGATCATATCGAGTTAACACGAAGGTAGCTTATCTTACCGAACGTAGTAAATGTACCTTAGCTTTACCACGAATAAAGAAAGACGGATATAGAGACAGAGAAATACTAAGAGAGACAGAGACAGAGAGAGAGAGAGAGAGAGAGAGAGAGAGAGAGAGAGAGAGAGAGAGCAAGAGAGAGAGAAAGAGAATGTGTATATATATATACTTGTATATTATCCGTGTGTGTATATATCCGT
>NW_023395856.1:912500-915000 GCF_014083535.2 Vespa mandarinia
TTTTCATAATAGATCATCGAATGGATCCTATAGATCTACACTTATTTAGATTTATCTTAAGATCATATTAATCCGATCATTTCACATAGATATAAATTATAATGATTATATTATAATATTAGAATTGAAAAATGATGATAAATAAAGAAAAGAAAAGGAAAAAAGAAAGATAATAATAATAAAAATAATAATAATAATAATAATAATAATAATAATAATAATAATAATAATAATAATAATGATAATAATAATGATAATAATTTTTCGTAGATTAAGAAAATGCGAATTAATAATATTAGATTTAGATCAAGCAGAACTTGATAGGATCTATCGTAGGGATCTCATCTTGGCGATCGATCGTCTAGACAACAAATTTGGCTTGATAGTCTAACATATGTGTCTATATAAATACAAACAAACCGGTTTCAAAGGAATCGTTCTCATTCCGTTAGGTCAATCCTAAGCAAGATTAGATTCCTTGTGACTTTGAAGGAAAACCATGCTTTATGATATTCCTCTTCGTCTTCTTCTTCTTCTTCTTCTTCGTCTTCTTCTTCTTCTAACTTCATCTTTCTTCTTTCTTCTTCTTCTTCTTCTTCTTCCATCTTCATTTTTCTTCTTTCTACTTCTATCTTCTTCTATCTTCATCTTTCTTCTTTCTTCTTTCTTCTTCTTCGAGTATTACTGCTAGTTCGAAGAATAACGGAAAATCTTTTCTTCTTTGCGAAAAGAAAATAGTAATCAATGATTTGTGTAATAAGAGAGAGAAAGAGAGAAAGAGAGGGAGAGAGAGAGAGAGAGAGAGAGAGAGAGATTCATTTGCGAAACGAGGACAGTCTCGTTAAACGATCGATAGAAGGATAGATCGATCTTTTGAGGATTTATATTTCAAAATCGAAATTGAATCGTCCTACTTTTCGATCCGTGATCCATCTCGAAATCACGATCGATCGATTGATCGTTCTTTCGTTCGATCGTTTGTTCGTTCGTTCGTTCGTTCGTTCGTTCGTTCGATCAATAAATCGTTTTCGGTAGTTAAATAAGATTATTTGATCTATTTTGATATCGAATATTAGAGAATTATTATTATTATTATTATTATTATTATTATTATTATTATTATTATTAGATTATTTATTGGAATTATTATTAATATTAAAGGATGATGATTATTATCATTATTATTATTATTATTATTATTATTATTATTATTATTATTATTATTATTATTATTATTATTATTATTATTATTATTAGATTATTGAGAATTGAAATGAATGAATCTTTTTATCAGATTTTAAATGATCTATATCGATGATAAATGATCTTCATTCGACTTTATATTAGAACGTTTAGAATAAAGATTTCAATACTACGAAATTCTTTTTTCTATATTTTTTCTTTTTCTATTTTCTTTTATTCTTTTTTTTTCTTTTTTTTCTTTTTTTAATTTAATTTTTATCACCGATTCGTTGAGATTCAAATTTCTCGAATGAAATTTCATGGAAAAAAAAAAGAAAAAAAGAAGAAGAAGAAAAAAAAAAGAACCAAAAAAAAACATTGATAATTAATATCAAAATCTTCAATGTGAATATGTATAAAAATCCCTATATATATATATATATATATATATATAAATAACAATAACAACAATAACAACAATGACAACAATGACAATAATAACAGAGTGAAGATTTTTATAATAAAGTATTCCAGACAGCATCTGGTGAAAAACGTAATAATAAGATATAACCCTTATAAACGATTATTAAGACCGGACGTTGATTCGAGACTTAACATAGTGTCGTCTTTATAAAAGAGAAAGAACCATGATGACCTTGAGAAATGCATTGGATCATTATACACATACCACCCACGGTAGATCGAGACGGCAGCTGTTGCTCGTTCGCTCGCAATATTTTTCTCCTTCTTCTTCGTTTCATCGTTTTTTCTTTCCTTCCTTCTATTTCATTTTTTTTTTTCTTTACGTTTGAATTTTATTTCATTTTTTTCGAACTCGTAAGGATAGTAGTAGTAAAAGGACGAAGGGCTTCACGAAGGGTGTATACGTATGGTATAGTTATAGTTAACAGAGGCAGCTGGGCATCATGGACGGCTTACACCTGCCTTTAAGTATTTGCCGATCCCTCAGCCAACTCATTTCTTTTTCTTTTTTCTTCTTCTTCTTCTTTCTTTCTTCTTCCTTTTTTTTTTTGTTTTTTTTTTCTTTTTTTTTTCTTTTTTATTATTATTTTTTTTTTGTATTATTTTTCTTTCGCCCTTTCGTCCTTTCTTCCCACTCTACTACTTCCTTTCGTTTCCTTCATTTTTATTCGAGATAGAATAGATTATTTCTTTTTTTTTTTTCTTTTTTTTCTTTTTTTTTTTTTTTGGGTCCATATTCGCAATACCTTCTTATTATAACGATCTTGAAAATAATATCTAGATTTGAACGATCGATCGATCGATCGATCGATCGAAATTTCATAAATGACACGTA
>NW_023395856.1:922500-925000 GCF_014083535.2 Vespa mandarinia
AAAAAAAAACACTTTTCCCTACTTACATGTCACATTTAAAATCTGAACGACGATTTTTGAATCAATAAGAAATAATTGAATAAATGTTAAAAAAAATTAATATAAAAATAATAGTAATAATAATAATAAATAAATAAATAAATAAATAAATAAATAAATAAATAAATAAATGGAACAGATAAATTTATACGAATTTAGTTAAAAGCATACGGCTAATGTATTTAAAAAGAAAAAAAAAAAAAAGAAAAAAAAAGAAAAAAAGAGAGAGAAAAAAAGGAGAAGCAAAAAAGCAGAAAGAAATAATAAATAATAAGTAAATAAAAAATTTCTGAATCTAGTCTATTAAATATTTAATAAATGAACAAAACTATTAGAATAAAATAATAATAATAATAATAATAATTAACAATATTCTATATTAATTTACTATAAAATCAAATATCTAACAAAATGTATGTACTATGAGCGTACGATTATCGATGTTATCGTTATACAGGGTGAATCAAAAATTCCTAAAGGATATTAAAAATCCATCGGCGAATCGATTTTACAAAAAAAATTCATTATCTATTCTCTTACACGGGAAATAATATCCCATGCACGTAGGATTTAATAAAGCCGGTCTTGTAACCTTGCGATTCGACGAAAAAAAAAAAAAAAAAAAAAAAAGGAAACAAAAGAAAAAAGTAGAACGAAGCATATCAAAGTATTATTGTGAATTATTAAAGGAATAATTGAATATATTTAATGACAAAAAAAAAAAAAAAAAAAAAAAAAAAAAAAAAAAGAAAAAACAATCGTTCTCATTTCGCTTCTACATTTTCTCTTTTCTGCCCCCTCCCCGCCGCCACCCCTCCTCCCTTTTCTTCTTATAGATATTTGTATGTAAAGCACAAAAAAAAAAAAAAAAAAAAAAAAAAAAAGAAAAAGAAACAACCCCCAAAAAGAAGAAAGTAAAAAAAGAGAATTGTTATTAATGATTACAGAACGAGATGAAACGAGTCGCCTGAATAGAATAGAAGACTATCACCGGTTGGAGGATATTAAAACGAGCAAGGGTGAGTTTTCTTTGCTTTAAAAAGAAAAAAAAACAAAACAAACGAACGAACGAACGAACGAACGAACGAACAAAGAAAGAAAGAGAAATAAAAAAGACGAAAAAAAAAAAAAAAGAAAAAAAAAGAAATGATTATTACGATCATTGATTAAGGAACTATTTAAGAAAACGAGCCCGAACGATATTACCCTGCTTTAGTAGCTTACAATAACGAGCAACTTGATTGTAGCATTACGCCTTTATATATACATGTAACACACACACATACACACACACACACGCATATATATATATATATATTATTATTATTATTATTATTATTATTATACTCATATATATATATATATATATATATACGATTATTCGATTATTACCGAAGCCTCAAGCGTGTTATTAAATTATTGACGAGAGAGAGAGAGAGAGAGAGAGAGAGAGAGAAAGGGAGGGTGGGAGGGAGAGGGAGAGAGGGATCACAGAGCAAACAACGTTTGTTTCGAGATAATTTCGATGGATCGAAATTACTCCCTTTACTGATCACGATGGGAGGACCCCTCAATCTACCACTTTCAATTGTAAAATTAAATCTAAATTGTTCGTATAAATAATCATTGATATAATCAAAATTAAATTCTTACCTTATCCTCGGAATTTCTTTAAATTAAATTAGATTTTGAATTGAATTGAATTGAATTGATAAGCAAAAGTTAAAAAATAAGACGAAAGCAATCTGAATATTTTTCTCAATTTGGAAATTAATTGGAGAATTAATAAGAAGGAACGTCTGTAATTAAATATTTAACATTGAAGAAAGTAAAAAAAGAAAAAAAAAAGAAAAAAAATAATAAATAAAAAGATACGAGGATCAGGAAGAAAAATGTCAATTGAAAAATCTGTAATCGAAAGTTCTTCTAGAATTAAAAAGCAAAAAGAGAAAAATAAAAAAAAAGGAAAAAAAAGAGAAGAAGAAGAAGAAGAAGAAGAAGAAAGAAAAGAAGGAATAAAAAGCTATTGGCAAATTGACGAGAATATAAAAATGAAAAATCTCAAATTAAAACTTCGAAGACGAGGGAGAGGAGGAAAAAAAAAGAAAAAAAAGGAAAAAAAAAGTGAACAAACAAATAAAAAACAAAAAGATACGAAAGTCATCAGCGAGAAAATGAAAATGAAAGAAAAATCTGCATATCGAGGGTTTCAAAAACAAAAGGCAAAAACCAAAGAAGAAGAAGAAGAAGAAGAAGAAGAAGAAGAAGAAGAAGAAGAAAGAAGAAAAAAGAAAAATTACGAAAATCAGCAAAGAAGATAAAGAGAATTGAAGAAAGAAAAAAGAAAAATAAAAAAAAAAAAAAGAAAAAGGAAAAAGAAAAAACAAAAAACAAATTGTAAACAAACAATTTATGACAAAGTTATGATTATAGTTCGATCAAATTTTTCAATCGTATATAA
>NW_023395856.1:930000-932500 GCF_014083535.2 Vespa mandarinia
ATAGCCAAGTCGACGATTAAAAAAAAGAAGAAAAAAAAAAATAAACAGAAAAAAAAAGGAGGAAAAAAAAAACGAGAGAAATACATTGGAGGAAGGCTTAGACAGCGGCAGGTGGGTCAAAAGTTCTCGTACGTTATTATTCGTATAATCGAATAAAATTAATCCTCTTATGAAAATCCCGTTAATTGCTTGGCAAATTTAATTCATAAAAATCAAATTTGTAGTCTTGTAATCTGAAAACGAAAAAAAAAAAAAAAAAAAAAAAAAAGGAAGAAGAAGAAGAACGGAATAATTAATCTTTAATAATCGTAAATTAATATAAAAAATTTTTCATTCTGTTTATACTTCTACAAACTTTATTAATATTACATGATCGTTAATTATATAATATCACGAATGAATCAAAATTAAATAAACATATATATATATATATATATATATATATATATATTACAAGAAAATAATAATATAATTAAAATTGGATTAAAAATATAATTAAAAAAAAAAATAATAAAATTGGATTATATCGGGATCGAATTTTTGAACAAGATAAAATAATAATAATAATAATAATAATAATAATAATAATAATAATAATAATAATAATAATAATAATAATAATAATAATAATAATAATAATAATAATAATAATAATAGTAATGAGAACAACGATAACAGTAATAATAATAATAATAATGATAATAAATCAATCTAACAAGATTTTTCGTTTATGGCGATCGAAAATCGATCGAAATCAATTGAAAAATCATTAAAAAATATCTATACAAGTTTTTCTACTCATTTTTGTATCGTTTCTTTCTTTAGATGAATTCGATTAACCAATGAAAAAAAAAAAAAGAAAAAAAAAGAAAAAAAAAGAAAAAAAGAAAGAGAGATGATAACATTAAATCGATAGAAAGTTGCGACATATTGCGTTACATTTTCTAATCTGCAAAATACTTACAATACATTTAAAACGTAGCAAACGATGTAATTTATAGTCGATGACTAATCGATGATCGTTAGACTGGAATATGTAGAAAAAAAAAAAAAAAAAAAAAAAAAAAAAAAAAAATAAGAAAAAAGAAAGAAACCAAAAAGAAAACAAAAGAAAAGAAAAGAAGAGATGCCATTAAATGACGTAGCACAAATGACATTACGTTCCTATTACTATCATCGATTAGTATAGTTTTTATTTCGACGAATCCAACTATCTGTTATTATTTTACATTAATTTATCAATTATTATTAAAATATTATACTATTTATTATCATTATTATTATTATTATTATTATTATTATTATTATTATTATTATTATTATTATTATTATTATTATTATTATTATTATTATTATTATTATTATTATATTAATTATTAACACATTTATTATTATCAATTATCGATTATTATTTATCATTATTATTATGTTATGGAAAATAAAATTCATTATATCTATACATATAAAATTATATTTATAATTATATATAATTATATTGTTATAATAATATTAATATTAATATATAATATAATAATTAATATATAATATAAAAAAATAATAAATAATATAGTATGCAATAATATAATATATATATATATATATATAAATATAATTATATTAATTTACAATAATTAATATCATATCATAAATGTCTAATCATTATATTACGGATATTAATATTATTATTATAAATGACAAATCACCATTATTATTATTATGAAAATTGAAGAAAAAAAAATTATTTTTTTAATTCAACAATTTAATTTCAAGGACCAAAATACTCTTCTTTCTCTCTCTCTCTCTCTCTCTCTCTCTCTCTCAAACATAAAAAAAATATATATACACAGTGATGAATTGAGTCATACACTTCGCATTGTTAACACATTCGACAAAGATTAATAATACTACCTTGAAACGAGTAAACACATGATACTAAGGTGCATAATCGAACTCGTTATTTTCAACGATTGAGCAGTAATAACGTCCCGAACAAGAATTGTGATCGATGTTACGATAAGGGAAGACAAAAAGAAAAAAAAAAAAAAAAAAAAAAAAAAGAATAAAAAGAGAGAGAAAGAGGAAAGGAAACGGTGGGAAAAAAAAGAAAGAAAGAAAAAGATGGAAAAGAAAAAGAAAACAGAACTCTGAGGTGGTATCTCTAAATGAGTCGATGTTGTATTATCATTGATGATTTCATCCTCCGTTCGACTATCTCTCTCTTGCAATTCTTTTTTTTTTTCTTTTTTTTTTTTTTTTTTTCTTTTTTATCACGTCAGTCGTAACGCGAACCTTAACTGAGCGCGTTTCTCTTACGTACGCTTTGCAAATTATATTATTATTAATCGAACCTTTACGTTTATAATACTGTTAACGTTTAACGTCGGTGTAATCATTTACGACGTTCCTTCCTTCGTTTCTTCCAAAATTTTTTTCTTTCTTTCGTTTTCTTAATTAAAACGTAAAAAATGTTTCAAGATCGTTGTTACGACGATATCGTTTC
>NW_023395856.1:935000-937500 GCF_014083535.2 Vespa mandarinia
CCCCTTTCATTTTAATATACGTTTTCTCGTTTTCTTGTCTTGTCTTGTCTTGTCTTGTCTTGTCTTGTCTTGTCTTGTTTTATTTTTTTATATTTTTTCTCTTTTTTTTCATCTTCCTCCTTCTTCCTCTTCAACTTTGATCTTCATCTTTAATAATCAACCATACTTCATCTTTATTCACGTCTTTTAAGACAATCGCCATCAATAGTCATAGTTCTCAAGTGAATTTTATAAAACATCCTACATAGAAACATTGTCCCAAAGGTAATACTCTCTCTATCTAATCGCATTCTAAAAAGGGATTTGAAAAAGTTTGACCTTCGTGCTTGTGTGTGCCCCGCGTATTTGTGTATGTGTGCGTGCGTGTGTGTTTGCGCGTGTGTACGTGTGTGCGTGTTTGTTCGTACATGTGCAAAAAACAAAAAAGAGAGATAGACAGATAGATAGATAGATAGATAGAGAGAGAGAGAGAGAAAGAATGAGAGAGAACTTCGATGTGAACTTTGTGCTAAAACGCGAACTCTGTGGTGACGAAAGAAAGAAAGAAAGAAAGAAAGAAAGAAAGAAAGAAAGAAAGAAAAAGAAAAATAAACAAGTAAATTAAATTGAAAAATAAAAAAAAAAGAAAAAAAAACAAAGAAAAAAGTAGTAAAGCACACTCGACCGACTACATTTTGACATTTTATTTTTTATTCATTCGTTGATATTTTTTATTTTCTCTCTCTCTCTCTCCTTTCTTCTCTTTCACTTTTTTTTACTAAACACATTATTTTACTTCTCCTTTCCTACTTTTTTCACCATCCTACGTTCACAAACTTGATTTTCATTTCCCTCTTTACATCTTCTTGATTATTTCCATTGGAAATCTCTTCCTGGGGTTTTTCTTTTTTTCTTTTTTTCTTTTCTTTCTTTCTTTTTTTTTCTCTTTTTTTTTTTGTTTTTTTTTCCTTCATCAAATAAAATTCTCAGACATGATTCCACAGAAATTGATTATTGTAAACAGATAATAGTTCGTAGTCGCTTCTCTTTATTCTTTTCCTCTTTCTCTCTCTCTCTCTCTCTCTCTATCATTCTATCTCGCGCGCGCACATTCTTCAAGGTCAAAGTTCTACCAAGATCATAGAACGATCGTCGCGCGATCGATAATAATCGATCTATCATCGATTTTATTGCAGACGTGTGAAAGTTTGAAAAGATCATTTCTCGTTCTAACGAATGTACGTTGCTTTTCCTTTTTTTTTTTTTTTTTTTTTTTTTTTTTGTTTTTTTTTGATAAAATATACGCACATACGTTTCAGTGTTTCAATTATTTGAAAGAAGAAAAAAAAAAGAGAGAGAGAGAGAGAAAAAAAATATTCCTCGCTCAAGAAAATATTATTATATTATTTCATTGTATATAATTTTTCCATTAGCATTCAAAAAACAATTATTTTTCGTAATTAATTCTTATTAAATCAAAAATATTCGTTTAATCGAATTCGATATATAAGAAAATTAAAAGGTTTTTATTAAACGTTCAAAAAGAAACATTTCATTTTGTGCAATCTCATAATAAATGGAAGAGAGATGAATACGTTAATAACGTTCGTACGTTACGAACGTTTTCTAAGAACTTAGAATGCTTTTAACGAGATAAGTATAAAGTGCGTTAATGAACGAGAAAAAGAGAGACAGAGAGATAGAAAGAGATAGAAAAAGAGCGAGCTAAAGAAAGAGAGAGAGAGAGAGAGAGAGAGAGAGAGAGAGAGAGAGAGGAGATGGATGATAAATATGTCTACGTCGAATACTCTCAAATACTTTGCGCTTCGACGAATCGCCTGGCACTGATCATGACGCGAATTACGTATACACATTTATTTCAAACAAACTTCACTTTACTATCATTTATATAAAACCATATGCACATACATATCGTTATATATATATATATATATATATATATATATATGCTCGCGCGTATCACGAATATGGAAGAAAAATAATCGACGTTTGTATTATGGAAAAGTATAACGTCGTAATTATGCATATAGTCCTTTTCTTTTTTCCTCTCGTTGGTAAAATTTTTTTCAAAAGAAAAAAAAGAAGAAAAAGGAATGAAAGCAAAAATAAAAAAAAAATATATATATATATATATATATATTGCAATTAAGAAAAAAAAAGATAAATACGAAAAAATAATTTCTTTTATCATTATCATCATCATCATCATCATCATCATTATTATTATTGTTATTATTATTATTATTATTATTATTATTATTATTATTATTATCTTTATATAAAAAAAAAAAAAGTAAGAGAAAGAAACTGTTCAAACTCTCATTTATTATTATTACTATTATTATTATTATTATTATTATTATTATTATTATTATTATTATTATTATTATTATTGTTATTATTGTTATTATTATTATTATAACAAAAATATAGTAGCATAGCTCTCGATTTAATTTTCGAATGAAAATAATCCATATAATCCTAATAATAATAATAATAA
>NW_023395856.1:942500-960000 GCF_014083535.2 Vespa mandarinia
CATTCGCACAAGAACGTACATCGATTAACAATGCTGATATTATTAATTGTAACAATCAAGTGTCAAGAACGAATTCCTTGGCGTCAAATTTTAGAAGGAACAGCGAAGACATGAGAAGGACCAGTTTGAATCAATTGATCGAACAGAGAAGACGATCTATCTCAAAGTTACGCGGTTTGGTGATTCCTGAGAAGGAAACTGTAACTATCGAACAGCCGATCGTTGATTTGCCAGAGATTAAATCACGTAACTCCATATTACTCAGTCAGGTTGGTCTAAAAAATAAAATACAAAAAAAAAAAAAAAGAAAAAAAAAAGAGAGAGAATAAAGATCATTAATAATATTGATTGATTATTACATTATTTTGATTATTACATTATTGTTATTATATATATATATATATATATATATATATATACATACATAATTTTTGTTTTTTTTTCTTTCTTAATTTTGCAGTTACCTAAAGCAAATATACAGGACAAATGGGGATCACAAAGTTCTATAGCAAGTAATACAAGTTCAGCGAGCGTCCCGTTAAAGGCTACGACATCTTTCAAAATGCCAGCACCTCAGATAAATTCAAAATATTCGCCAGCATTTAAAAGGAAAAGTTTGACGGTATATGGTTCATCCGGTAATACGATTAATTCTTCGGCTTATACGACGAAAAATTCACAAGGAAATAATTCAATTGTAAATGCTGGAGGTAATAATAATATATCGGAACCTCCTAAAAGTTTAGAAAGTATTTGTAGCCCGACGAGAAGCGATTATAGTTTTGAATTTCTATCGGCAAATAATTCGCCAGACGTTTTACGTGGCAGATCGAGAATCAATGGACCGAGAAAAACGCGTAATGATTATGACGATTCTGACAATGATTCGGCAGTTAGTAGCTCACAGAGTAGTATATCACGTGGTTTCAGTCCACCAATGTCACCTGTTCCATCAGAAAGATCTACGGTATCATCTGAAAGATCATACGTTTCAACGGAATTGAATTATCAACGTCGTTCATTCATCATAGATACCTCGAATAAAGCTTACGTTAAGACTGAAAATGAAACGATAAATAATGCGGAACAATATAATGCCAGAGGAAATATTCTCAATAACGAAAGAACATACGTCTCGTCGGAAAGATCATCATCGTCTAGCAGTAGTAGTACCAGTTCTAATCCACGTTCACCTCAGCCAATAGATAATACAGCCAGGAATTCACAAATTCCTCAAAGGCAAACATTGAGAAGATCAAATAGTACAGAAACAAATTGTAGTACCTCGTCGACCTTGACATCGGGTTCACAGGCCAGCGCTGAATCTTTGTCAAGAAGAGTACTCAAGCCGCAAAGCGTTGAAGCGATAAATAGAAAAAATATATTGGCAAGTGCAAGATGTAGAAGTGGTAGAGACTTGAATGGTTCACCATTAATCCAAAGAAAATTTACCGATGAAGAGGAAACAAATCCTGAAAATAGCGGAACCATTAGAAGGAAAAATAATCCTAACAATGGTGTCCAAGTTAAACAGGATATTAAAATAGCTTATATTGAAGTTACCGATTCTTTCTTAGAGGATGATGATCAATTACAGAGAAAAATCGAAGAACCTAAATTACCACCTAAAAGAACCATCATTACACCGGCCGTGAGACCACCAAAATCAGAAATGTTAGAACCTTCTAACGATTTGAAGAAATGGGTTAGAGCAGAGGCCAAAGCTTTGGCTAGATCGGCGGCAGAAGAGAAGTTAGTTAATACGATGGAAAAGGTCAATCCGGTGACCTTGAAAAGTCAAACTGTATCACGTGGTACAACGAACGAATACAATTCCAATGATATAACCTTGAAAAATAGATCTGTTCAAAAGGAAACCGAAGAAATTTCACAAGAAACTATGAAACAAAGGTGTAAAGTTGGTTCACCAATAAAAAAGACGCAGGATGATCAAAATGATCTATTGACTATTCTAACAACTAGAAGTAGATCAAGATCGGCTATACATGTCGATGATGTTAGTTTCGGTAGATCAAAAAGTCAAATGAGCTTAGAGGATATATTAAGCGCAAAAGTAGAAAGTCCATCTCCAAAATTGTTAAGAACGCAAAGTATCGAAGGTAGAACAGAAAATGGAAGTGGTCTGTCGTCGCAAAGACTTTTTTCAGAATCAAGGGACATCAATCGTTTTAACAAAAAGACATCAACGAATTCTAATGATACCTGGCGAGAGGATAAAACGTTCATCTCAAAGATTCCAACGTTAGGTAGATCAAGGATCTTTGATAACAATGACGATACAGAAATAACAGATAAATCAAAGAGCAATACGTCTAAGATACCAACTGCTAGAAATTTGGGTAGACGTAGCGTCAGTGTGACAGACATGAAAAAGGCCTTGGATAAAATTGATGCTACAACAAATGGTCAAAATCAACAACAGGTAACACCAGTTTCGTCTCACAATCGATTTCCAAGTTTGGACAGTAGCATTGATGAGAATGTATCATCGATCGGAACGGAAACGGACAATGAAAGATTTTGTAGCGAACAATTTGGTAGTATAAGCTCATTGGCTAGCAGTACAAGTTTAATTTCACAACAGGAATTAGCTCAGCTCGTAGAAGAAGCTAGCTTAGAGGAAGCTCGTTGTGCTCATGACGTTATAGTAGTCTTATTACATAAAGAAAATCCAACAGGAAGTGTTGGAATAACTTTGGCTGGTGGTGCCGATTGCGAAGTCAAAGAGATCACTGTTCATCGTGTCTTAGCTCATTCTATTGCCGATAAGGATGGTCGTGTTCAAAGAGGAGACAGAATACTTAGTATTAATGGTAGAAGTACACGTGGTCTTACGCATAGGGAGAGCCTAACTGTTTTAAAACAACCTAGATCAGAAGTTGTTTTGGTTGTATCAAGAGCAAGAATCGATGAAGGTTGTAAATTGAGATCAAGGACTGCCAGTGTCGAAACCATTGTTGAAGGTAATAATCATTTAACATTTCATTAGTTTTGAAACATATTGAATATAAATATTAATCCTAGTTTTGCATCTATGTGTTGTTTTCCTTTTTTTTTTTTTTTTTTCTTTTTAGAAACACACCAGATCAATTGAAATAATTTGTGCATTGCACGATTCATGAATTTTTTTTATAATCTAGAAAATTGCTAATGTATTTTTCTAATAATCTACCAATTATTATTTCTAAGATTTTCAAGAATATATTAAATTTCATTCTTATTTATATTTTCAATTTCATTTCATATTATTCATTCTGTATAAATGACAGATATTTAAAGTACTATTCAAAGTGTAATGTAGCACATTCCCAAATGTACAATTAAAGATTATTTTGATATGTGTTCACAACTAGGATTAATATGACAAACAATATATCTATATATATATATATGTTTAACTCTATCTAAACATTGATTTTCTTAGGATTCGAAATAAATGCTGTAGAAGATACTGCTTGGGGTCCACCATCAATGGTCGCAGTTTACAAAGATGGAGCTGGTCTTGGATTCAGTTTAGAAGGAGGACGTGATAGTCCTCTTGGAGACAGACCATTGGTAATAAAGAAAATATTTACTGGTGAGTTTAAAATATCTACAAAATAATAAAAATATCATTTAAATGTTTAATACCAAATAAAATATAATTATAATTAAATTTATATCATTATTTTATTAAATAATTTAGGAGGTGCTGCTGAAAAGACAGGTGCCTTAAAGGCAGGGGACCAATTACTAGAAGTAAACGGTAGTGATGTTACAAGAATGTCAAGGATAGAAGCTTGGTCTCTGATGAAAAAATTACACGACGGTGAAGTGAACCTCCTAGTCAGGCACCCTGCCACCAAGTCCTCGTGAACTGTAGTAAATAATAATTGACTTTCCTTTTCTGTTTTTACATCATGAAATTCAATTTTCAAGAAATTGTCTATCTCTCAGATCAGATTTATATCTCGATTATTGAGACGAAAAAATCTATACACACGAATGAAAAAGAAAAACTATATACATATACATATACATATACATATACATATATATATATATATATGTGTGTGTGTATATATATAACCTATCTTGTTTTTGTTTTTGAGGTTATACCATGTACGAGAAAGTACAATATTTGCTGAAATAATCAAGAAAAGAAAAGAAAAGAAAAGAAATTAGAAAATGCATTTACTTACTTGAATTTTCGATAACATAACCTTAAAAAAATTAGTGCTGACTCAGTGCAATAATACTATCGATCGTTTAAATAGTTCGTATAGTTCAATCCTAAATCCTCGCTAATTAAGTCATATTTACCGTCGTAGTTAAACAATTTAACTGCGTAACGCGTAAATAATACTGAATATTTTTCATAATAGTTTCCCTCGTCCCCCCTGTACCCTCTTTAGAGGCTCTCTTTTTACCAGAATATATTATACAATCTATAAAGAGATTAAACACGGCTTAATAGTTTCTCCAATGAGTATATATATATATCATATTATATATATATATATATATATATATATATATATATATATATACATATATATATATATATATACATATAATGCAGTGCATCACGGATTTGCATAATTATTAATTAATAAAATATATGTTATAAGATCTTGTTAACCTAAAAAAAAAATTATTATTATTAATATTATTATTATTATTATTATTATTATTATTATTATTATTATTATTATTATTATTATTATTATTATTATTATTATTATTACGATTTATCATGTTACGTTGCTTCTTAATACAAAACTTTCTTCGTTTCTTCGTCCAAATGTGTAAAAAAAAATTATTAAAAATTTACTTATATTGATTATGTTATGAAATTTTTATTGTTATGGATTATGCTTATATATATATGTATACATACATATATATATATATAAAAAAAAAAGGAAACAGAAAAAGAAAAAGAGAAAAGAATATAATTTGTACAATTTTCTGGGATCTTTTCTAAATCCACATTGTTAGGCAAAATAAATGAATGAATATTTGTAAATAAAAAAAAAAAAAAAAAAAAAAAATAAAAGAGAAATAATCATGAAGAAAAAAAGAATATATATAAAAAAAAAATGAAGCAATATTTAACAAAGTGACATAGATAATATAAAAATGTTGTGTGTTAATATAAGGAAAAATATATTAATATTGGATTATTATTTAAATTTCAAAAACAGAGTGTTCCGGGGATCTGTGTGCGTTTGTAAAAAATTGTACTGTGATATGTATGCGTGACGTTGTTTAATAAGATAAATTAACAAAAGAAAAGAAAAGAAAAGAAAAGAAAAAAAGAAAGAAAAAAGAAAAAGTAAAATACGAGATAAACTAAAATTATTTTTCTGCTCTAATCGGACATCTAATATAATTATATGGATTTACGATTAAATTCACAAAAAAAAAAGAAAAAAAAAAAAAAAAAAAAAAGAAAAAAGAAAGTTGATATTGTTCAATCCTAAATAACAATTAACGATTAACAAATAATTTCTACATACATATCTAAATACAGGAATTTATAAACAAAAGCCATGTCTCAGTGTATTTTCTAATATAAAAGGAAAAAAGAAAAAAAAAAAAAAAAAAAAAAAGAAAAAGAAAAAGAAAAACAAGAAAAAAATAAAAGAGATGGGTGAAGATCACTCTTCTTTTTTTTTCTTTTCTTTTTTTTTTTTTTTTTTTTTTTTTTTAACATACACTCATATAATCAACATATGATAATAAAATGGGATTTTTGTAATATTTTTCTACAAGCTTTGATCTTGTAAAAATAATATTACATCATGGTGGTAAAAATCAACAGATAACATTTTTCTTAACAAACGGTGTGTCATAAATAAATAAATCAATATATTTTGATAAAAATTATTCCAATTGATATATATATATAGCTTTTGCTTATGTAAGAAATTTATTTATATATATATATATATATATCTATCTACTTACAATATAATCTAATACCAATACGATTTTTTAGATGTACGATCTTCCTTGATACCCATATTATCCATAATATCCATTTCGAAAGTTTTTAAAACCGGCTAAATGTATAGAAAAAGATATTGTAATTAAATTGAATTAAATTATATCATATTATTAAATGTTACAATAACTCTTACTCTTACTTTAAATGTTACTTTTGTTACTTCCTCTTTGGTCGTATCTTTACTTTGTTCTTTATAAAGTTTTGGATGTTTATAATCTATCGTTTCCAATGCAGATTCAGGCATTGGAATTATTCTACCAGTTCTAACAGATACACGTACTTTATTACCCTCATCTGTATATCTCCATTCAATTTGAGTACCATTTCTAATTTCAGAAAATAAATAATATAATAACAATAATAATAATAATAATAATAATAATAATAATAATAATAATAATAATAAAAAGATCAATTAATAAATGATAAATCTTTTAATAGAAATACATACAAGTCATGTGGATCTACTAAAAGAATATCCCTGGTAACTAATAATGGTTGTTCCATTGATATATATATTCCAGGAAATGTTTTAGTTTTTCCAATACATTCCAATTTTGTATTAAGTCCTTCCACAAAAACCCAATTTCTTTCCTGTATTATGTCTCTTACTATACCTTGTTTACCTTTATCTTTTCCTATTAATATTTCAACCTACAATAAATAACAACAATATCTATAAATATATATATATATATTATATATATATTTCATAAATGACAAATAAGGTAACAATAAAGAGATCATATAAATAAAAAAAAAGGGAAGACATAACCTAAGATTATAAAATAGACCAAAAAAAGAAAAAAAATAAGAAATGTTTAATTACCCTGTCGCCACGAAAAAAACTCCAATCTTTTATAGGCTCTATATGTATATAATCGGGTAACAAAGGTTTAATATTTTCTATTTTAAAATTATTCGTCCATGGTTTATAAATGGAAAACCAATAACGTTTACGTTCAAGAGTACGTGGAAGATATTGTGGTTTACCTCGAGGTGTACGCCAATAAACCTATTTTAATTCAAATATAATGATATTAATAAAAATATCCAATAAGATGTCATTATTATATTTATAATAAAAATGACAATTAAATGACATACCTGTCGCATAGTACGATCTATATAGGAATCAGGTAAATTCGAATATTTCTTTGTCCATTCTGCTACTCTTTTAAATAAATAATTGGTTAATCTCATAATTTGTTTTTAATGTTATTAATTCTTGCGTTAAAAATAAAGAAAAGAAATGATAGAGAAAAAATGAGAAAGAGAGAGAGAGAGAGAGAGAGAGAGATAATATATAAATGATAATAAATTTAAGGATTTTAATAAGAGCACGGTAAAACTCACAAGAGTAACTATCTTTACGTAACAGTCTTACCAACGTTATCATTAATAAATGTCTATAACTAATTTTGGACAAATATCTATAATTTAATAATAAAATATATTTTGTTATTTTTGTGAACATGTAAGTTCTCGTGACGACGTCAAATTAGATACATCGAATGAAAGCAACAAAGTAATTGGTAAAGAAAAAAAAAAAAATAAATAAACTAAAATAAAGCGCGAAATTCAAAAACATTGTAAGATTAAATAATAGATATTAATGTTTATATCTATGAATGAACGGATATAAATATCATTTAAATGAATTAATATTCATATACCTTTAATAATTCTATTAAAGATTATTGCAAAATATTGTATTAATTAAAAATATATCTGTATATTTTCCTTGTATCATTAATATATTTAACAAAATGAAAGAATAATTGTTATTACGATATATAGGTAATATTTTATCAGAGAATTAATGATAAAATAATAAAATTTATCGTAAAAATGATTGAAAAAAAAAAAAGTATTGAAAATATTTTCGTATGTATCCATGTTATACGTGTACTATATACTGTTGGCTTACATATAAATAGATGCTAAAGAATAATACACATTTTGTATTAGAAATTAAAAATGTTAGGTGTGGTTATTAAAAGGACTATTACGCGATTAGATTTACGAAACTTGTATGTATCCGTAGCATATAATAATTGTATATTGGGAATGAAAGGATATCAATCTAAAGAATTAATATTGCCATCTATAACCTCCAAAGGAAATATAATATATAGAAATTTTTCACAAAATGAAAAGAATATGAGAAAAATAGTTTTACCACAGCTCATACCTGGTCCGATTTATATCACACAATCTTTTTTTAATTTCATCAAAATACAATGGTATGAAGTATGTATACCATTTATAATAAAGGATTCAGATTTTAAGATTAAGGATATTATGGAGTCTGTTAAAAAAGTAAGTTAAATATTATATCAAAATTTATCAATTATAATTTTCCAATTAAAATTTTTTTCATTAATGTGAATCTTATTAAAGATATAATAATAATAAAATTAATTAATAAAATTACTTTTAGGCTGCATCAATGGTATCCATAGCATTATCAAATAAAGATTATGATTCATTAGAAAATCTTGTAGATGATTATGTATTAGATATCTTAAAATTAAAAGTGAATACATTAACAGAAGAGGAAAGAAAACTTATTGCTATGACAGAAGAAAATATATTATTATGCTTGCCTTATAATATTAAATGCTCAATAGAATCAGAAGGTAATTGAATTGATATAGAAATCAGGATGATTTTATATCTATTAAATAGACATTTTGTTTCATATATATTTTCTTATAGAAAAGAAAACAGTAGAATTGGAATTTATTATACATTACTTACCAGGCATTAATATTAAGGAAGAAATTAAAAGCCAGAGGTTTATTAATTTTATAAAAACTGATCATAAGTGCGTAAGCAATTACACATTTAAACGAGATTATATGCAGGACAGGGATACTTATTGGACGATCAAACATCTTAATCACTCTGAAATGTATGTAGGGAGCTAATTTAATCATCATTTAATAGCTAAAACCATTATAATAAAAAGAAAGAGAAAAAAATAAATCATTAGATTGTAGGGGAAAAAAAGAAGGTTACTTTTTGCAAGATGAAAATATTAAGAAGATTTTTGTAGTTATTTTATGTAATAAATATTCTAATTTACTTTTATTAAGATAACCTATCAAAAAAAAAAAAAATATATATATATATATATATATATATATATATATATATATATATATATTCTCCAGATATAATGATATTTGTTTAAAGAAATATACGAAAGGATAAATCGTATTTTCCGAATAAATACAAAATGCGAGAGATATTAATTAATATCATAAAAATCACTTAATAAAAATCTAATTTTTTAAAAATTAAAAGTATTTTATAACGATACCGCTTACATTTTAAAATCGATATTATAAAGTATCTTTGTGAAAAATCTTGTATATAGAAACGCATATTCCGTATCGTCTATAGGAATTAATGAAATATTTTGACCAATCAGAATCAAGAATTATAATTACAAAATCGTCGTCATTAAAGAATCACATACATACGCACATACACATTATATTAAAATATAAACATCACAATAAAAATTCGTCTGATCTTTCAAATAAATTAAATATTTTCCTGTATTCAAAAAAAAGAGATCTAGTTTACCGATAAATTACGTCTTACTACACGAAGAACATGTAATGTTCTATTGGTCGTGAGACCAATAGAAATGATTCTAAGCATTTCTACCAATCGGAATCGAGTATCGAAAGAGGGGAAATAAAAAGAAGCATCACTATCGAGATATCACAGACAAACGTGTTCCTTCGTGCGTAAAATAAAGGTTATAAATATATAAATAAATTAAAAGAAAAAAAGGAAAAAAAAGAATAGAAAAGGAGAGAAAAAGAAAAAAAGTACCAAAATAAAATTCTCTTCGACTTTTTAAAAATACACAAAAATCGTAAATATATTTTCTCTTATAATTTCAAAAATTTTCTAATTTATTCGGCTAAATTTATATCGAATTAATACGAAGAAGAACGTACACGTTACGTATATACGTACGTAAGTACGTACTCTGATCGTTAATAAACGAACATGAGGGCGCTGTCGATGTCGAAAACGATGTCGACCAATGGGCCCGCGAAAATGGTGTTGCTGCGCGTAACGTGTGGCGCGCAGTGCCGCATAATTTAGGGTATCGTAGTGGATCGTCAGTGCCATCGAGAAGGCAGTCGGTTACGGATTTGAAAAGTGAACGAACGAACGGACGAACGAAAGAAAGAGAGAAAGAGAGAGAGAAAGAAAGAGAGAAAGAAAGAGAGAAAGAAAAAAGAAAGAGAGAAAGAAAGAAAAAAAGAAAGAGAGAGAGAGAAAGAGAATCAAGGCTGAGGTTGATCGAAGCAAAGCAAAGTAAAGCAAAGCAAAGTAAAGCAAAGCTAAGCTAAGCTAAGCTAAGCTAAGCTAAGCTGAGCGGAGCGGAGCGAGCCGTAGCCGAGCCGAGCCGAGTTGAACCGAATTGAGCCGAGCTGAACAAGCAAGCAAGCAAGCGAGCGAGCAAACGAGGGAGCGAGCTAGCTAGCTCAGCTAGTTAGTTTAACAAACGAACGACGTCTACGAGAGAAAAAGAAAGAGAGAAAGAAAACGAGCAAGTAAGCAAGCAAGCAAGCGAGCGAGCAAGCAAACTAACGAACGGAACAAACTCGGTGGTGGTGGTGGTGGTTGGTGGTGGTGGTGTGTTGTTCTTCAGTGGTGGTGTGTTTAATAGTGTGTCTTCGTCGTATCGACTAGTACGTCGCGCGCGTGTGTGTACCGCGTTCGTGAATTCACACGAGTTTTGTTGTGTTACGACGGACGTGCCGTCCGTGCGTATTCTTCTTTCTATTTCTTTTCCGTGAGTGCGTGCGTGCGTACGTACGTGCGTGCGTGCGTGCGTGCGCGCGCGCCTACGTCTGGTGTGTGTGTGTGTGTGTGCGCGCGTGTATCGTGCGTACAGCGTGTATACATATACATATATAAGAAAAAGTTAATATAGTGTTCTCTTCTCTATTCTCCTTCTTAATCGTGTGTCGATGAAAAGGAGGTTCCTTTAAAGTGAGAGAGTGAGTGATCGAGACTGAGAGAGAGAGAGAGAGAGAGTCAGAGTGAAAAAGAGAGAGAGAGAGAGAGAATAAGAGAAAGAGAGTAAGTGAAAGAAAGAAAGAAAGAGAGAGAAAGATAGTGGAGTGAAGTGGAGTTAGAGAAGGGACGGCTGGAAATTGGTGGGGGCGGGGGAAGGGGTAAGGGACAGAAAGGGAAAAAACGCGCAAGGGAAACGCGCACGTCGACTCGTCGTTGCGTTCACACCACCACCGTGGATTGTAAAAGAACGTTCAGCGAGTTTGGTTCTCTCTCTCTCTCTTTTCTCTCTCTCTCTCTCTTTCTCTCTTCCCCACCTCTCTGTCACTCCCTCTCTCTCTATCTTTCTACTCTTTCATTCTCTCTCTCTCTCTCTCTCTCTCTCTCTCTCTCTCTCTCTCTCTCTCTCTCTCTCTCTCTCTCTCTCTCTCTCTCTCCTCGTTTCTGTCTCCTCGTCGTGCTATTAGCAATCTCCTAGTGTGTGTGTGTGTAGTCCGATCTCGGAAAAGTCCAGTGGCGGCCGCTAAGAGAGAGAGAGCCATCATGGCGAATCCACGGAAATTCAGTGAAAAGATTGCCTTGCTCAACCAGAAGGAGGCGCAGGAAACGGCAGCATTTGAAGCGATCATGCGAGAAGTATCGGACGTCACGAGCAGAGTAAGGAAATCACAGTAGGTCCTTATCTTAAGGGACAGTCTCTTTCTCTCTCTCTCTCTCTCTCTCTCTCTTTTTTCTCTCTCTCTCTCTCTTTCTGTCTTTCTTTTTTTTTTCTTTCTTCTTTTTTTTACTTCAATGTTTTCCATATAAGTTATTCTCTTTCTCTTTCTAACGCACACGTTACGTTATGAAAAACGTTGAAAACGTTTTCTGAAAGAGAGAGATATGAAAACGTTTTCTGAAAGAGAGAGATATGAATATATATATATATATAGAGAGAGAGAGAGAGAGTGAGAGAGAGTGAGAGGGAGAGAGAGAGAGAGAAAGAGTGAGAATGAAAAAGAGATAGAGAGGAGTGAGAGAGTGAGAGAGAAGAGAAGCTTCTTGTTTACGTTCTTTCTCTCTCTCTCTCTCTCTCTCTCTCTCTCTCTCTCTCTCTCTCTCTTTCTCCTCTCTCAATCTCTCTCTCTCTCTTTCGCTCGTTCGCTCTCTTTTTTTTTTTCTTTTTTTTCTTTTTCTTTTTCTTTTCTTATACCGAGACTACGTTTATGCGCACAATGTGCAACTTCATTTCACAGTCCGTGTATATATACATATATATATATATATATCCATACACATGTCATACATACATATGTATTAATGTATATATATATATATGTATATATTTAGTTAGATATAACATACTCGTAGGTACTTAATACTTATTCGATTACTACTTATATATATTAGTTTATTGGTTAGAAGAGAATGTTGATGAGAGGGGGAGTAGGAAGAGGAGGTGTATTGATAGAGCAAATAGTAGTAGTAGTAATAGTAATAGTAAATAGTATTATATATTCGTTGAGTGGAGTTTATATGCTCGAGCGCGTAAATGCGCGTTTTCTCTCTCTCTCTCTCTCTCTCTCTCTCTCTCGCGCGCGACAACGAGGAGAGCATGCTTTTTGGCGTGTCCGTAAACGCCGAGTATACGATGCGACGCGACGTAATCCGATTCAATCCGATCCGACGCGATCCGATGCAATGAAAAGCGCGTCGATTTGTTCTCTCTCTCTCTCTCTCTCTTTCTCTCTCTCTCTCTCTCTCTCTTTTTTTCTTTCTTTCTTTCTTTTTTTCTTTCGTTCTCTTTCTCTTTCTTTCTCTGTTTTTGTCTCTGTCTCTCTCTCTCTCTCTCTCTCTGTCTCTGCCTGTCTGTCTTTCTGTCTTTCTTTCTTTCTTTTGACGACAATGAGAGAACGTCGACAACGGGATACGAGACGAGTATAATTTTTTTTTTTTTTTTTTTTTTTTGTTTTTATTTTATTCTTTCCTTTTTATATTTTTCTTTTATTTCGTTTTGCTTCATTCTATTTCATTTCATTTCATTTCATTATAATTTTATTTTATTTCGTTTCCCTTTGGCTTATACCATTTAATTTTTTGTTCTGTTCTGTTTTATTTTATTTTATTTTGTTTCGTTTTGTTTTGTTTTGTTCTGTTTTTTTTTTTTCTTTTTTCCAATTTTATTTTATCTTTTTACACTATAATTTTCCTTCCCTTTCTTTAACTATAATTTTATTTTGTTTTGTATTATTTCATTTCATTTTAATTCACTGTAATTTTGTTTTGTTCTATTTTTGTTTTTTTTATTTTTTTTTTTTTTTATTATTATTATTTTTTTTTTCGATAGGGTTTATGTCTCCTAGATTGCTTTGAACGAAGGGGGAGATACAGAGCAGAGATAGAGAGAGAAAGAGAGAAGGAGAGAGAGCGAGAAGGAGAGAGAGCGAGAAGGAGAGAGAGCGAGAAGGAGAGAAAGAGAGAAGGAGAAAAGGAGAGAGAGAGAGAGAGAGAGAGAGAGAGAGAGAGAGAGAGAGAGAGAGAGAGAGAGAGAAATGGCGATAACGTCGCGTGGAGAATTGTTGGTTTCGTCGCGTAGTATAATATTTTCCTATGTTGTTGTTTTTTGTTGTCGTCGTCGTCGTGGCCGTGTCGTCGTCGACTAGGTCGTTTTCATCGCTGTTTTTGTTATTATTGACGATTATGTTATTACGTCATTTGATCGAGAACAACCGTCCGTTTCATTACTTTAAACGTATTTCCTTCGTTTTTTTAATGTTTCACGAAAGTTCGGCTTCTTTTTTTTAGATCTTTTTTTTTCTTTTTTATTTTTTTTCTTTTTTTTTTTTCCGGCGGTAAATAGTTTTATCACGATAAATAGCATCGATAGTTAATTATTAATTATTATTGTTAATTATTATTTTGTTATCTATTCTTTCTTATCTATTCATTATTTTTTTATTTATCCTTTCTCTCTCTCTCTCTCTCTTCCTATTCTTTTCTTTTCTTTTCTTTTCTTTTCTTTTCTTTTCTTTTCTTTTCTTTTCTTTTCTTTTTCGACAGTTTAATCTCGAATGTTCGAAAATCTTTCGTTCAATTTACGTACGCTTTTTATTTTCATTATTTGCGATATTTAATTTGATCGAACAGATCGATTTTATATCGATTGCGACATATTTATCGAAAATCGAAAGTAGTCTTGAATATTCAAAAATCTTGTTTTCGATGTATATGTATAGATTTTTTTTTTTACGTTTTTTTATTTCCTCTCTCTCTCTCTCTCTCTCTCCCCCCCCTCCTCCTGTTTCTCTCTCTCTCTCTCTCTGTCTCTTTTCATTTATCGTTCGATCAATCGAAAGTTTCGATATACGTCTCGAATCTTCGAACAATTATCTGTTCGATGTATTTATTTCTTTCGGCATTTTTTTCTTTTTCTATTTTTTTTTTCTTTTTTTTTTTTTATGGAATTAATTACAAATATCGAATTTTGTTTATTTTATATATATATATATATGTATATTAATTATTAAATAAATAAATAAACAAATATTTGTTTCTTATTTATACTTGTGGGATTTTTTTTTTTTGATCATTCGATTAATCGAAGATATCGAGATTGTTTCGAATTTTACGAAACAAAGATGTGTGTGTGTGTGTGTGTGTGTGTGTGTAGATATATAGATAGATAATTAGCTATTTTTAAGAATCGTTTTATCTTTTGCAAACACATTTTCTCCAATGAAAGATAAATGATTAGAAATTCTAATTTAAAATGTTCCTACGAAAGTGTGAAGTCGAAGACATATGCTAAACAAACGATTTTTAATAATTAGGTTCGTTTCTATTTGACGTTTCTATCATTAAGATATATTGTCTTCGTCATTTTATTTCTTAATTCTAATGCTTCTAATTCTCTATTTCTAATTATCTTTCTTTTATCAATAACAATGTGAATACGAAATATATTATAATAGCATCGAAATATAGTCAGATGAATAAGGCCAATTTAGGGATTTTAGATTTGTATTAATCAGTAATCTATAAATTTTAAAAGGAGGAAAAGATAGAAAAGATACAGAAAAGAAAACGTGGTAACGAAAATGATAAAAAGGAAAAAACAAAAACAAAAAAAAAATCAAAGAAACAAAAGAAAAAGAAAAAATTAAAAGAATGTACGAAAGAAATATGAAAAATTGAATATAAAAAGAAAACCATCGAAAGAAGTGAAAAGTGAAGAAAAAATAACAATAATACTAATAATAACAATAATATTAATAATAATAATAGTAATAATAATAATAATAATAATAATAATAATAATAATAATAATAATAATAATAATAATAATAATAATAATAGAGGAACAGAAAATGACAAATGAAAGTCCAACGAAAAAAGTAAAAAATGAAAGAATTTATGAGTGCAACGGAAATGAATGAAATGAAAAATATGTTGAAAAAATTTCTAATAATAATAATAATAATTGAAAAATATATTATAGTTAATTAAATATTACACACATATATATATATATATATATAGTAAAAGAAAAAGAAATGGAAAATAATGCTTTTATTTTTAATGAATTTAATGTAATAAATATAATTTTAACAGTGAGAGAGAGAAAGTGAGATAGAGATAAAGAGTGAGAGAGAGAGAAAGAGAGAGAGACTAAATTATCGACGATTACTATAATTTAAAGGGTCTTGCTATTTAGAAAGTTAATCCTGTCTTATATATGTGTCTCTTTTAGAGGCGAATTTTGTAATAGAGTTCGATTATGGTTGACTAACTTATTCTCTCTTTGATTCGTTCGTTCGGATAGGCAAATTAATTTTCTGGAAAATTGATTAATATACCGTGTGTTCATCTATATATATATATATATAATATATATACATAAATGTTAAATGTATATAAGTCCGATAATTATTTAGCAGAGAGTTAAAATGAGAGAAAGAACTTTTTTTTTTAAATTATATATATATATATATATATATATATATATTGTATTGTAATATTATTACAAGTTATGGTAGAGTTTGTTTATTAATTAATTTATTTTTGTTTACTAATTATTGGTTTATAATTATTTATTTCGCAATTTAGTACAATTTAATTTTTTTGTTTTTTATTTTTTTTTTTATTTTATTTTATTTTTTTTTTTTTTATTTTTTTTTTTTTTTATTTTTTTTGAAGAAATTTGCAAACTCACCGATTATTAATCTAATCTGAATATGTAAAGTTTAAAAAAAGAATTTTATACAGCCAATATAGAGTTCATTATTGCGCATATATATATATATATATATATATATATATATATATATATATATATATAATCTTTCTAATATGAATCACTAAAACGAGTTAGACCAGTTGTACTTTGCTTTTACTTAACCGTTTTCTAAGCAAAGGTTAACGACCTACTTCCGTTTAATATATGATTCAACCAATAACTATGTTTCTCTAGTCACTTATCGTGATTTCTAATTTTCTTCAAAACATCATTATGAATATAATCATTCGTTGCTCGATTGTTTCTTTTTATATTTTCTTTTCTTTTCACTTTTGTTTTTCCCTTTTCTTCTTCATTACACTTTTTTATTTATTTATTTATTTATTTATTTTTTTTTTTTCCCTATACCTTTGTTTTATTTTTTTTTTTCCTTTGTTATTTCACGGTCAGAAACAGTCATAAGAGTCATGAAGAGTCATAAAAAGTTCTCATAGCAATTCATTTGCCAACTCATTTGTGTCAAATTTTTTGCTAATTCATTCGGTTGCGTTTAATGACATTGGCCTTTCCGTATATATATATATATATATATATATATATATATATAGCAAGGTCAACCGAATTCGAGAATAAGTTATTTAACTTATGTCGATCTTGACGATATTTTTCGTCGGTCATGAACTTTTCACGATTTTTTTTCGATTTGTTAAAGAAACATATTACACATGAACGGATATATTAAAAATATTAAATTAAAATATCACATATTAGATTAAAAATATATATAAATATATATATATATATATTTATTTATTTATATGAAATATGTAATAAATTCTATATTAATTATAGTCATCGTTCTTTTATAAACCACTTTACATGTTTGAAGAATAAAGATCAGATTAGATTAGATATGCATTACTTGTAAATTTCTTTAAAAAAGATTTCTCTCTGCTCTTAACTTTTGCAAAAGCGTTGCAAGAAGGAAATTAAAAAAAAAAAAAAAAAGAAAAAAAAAATGAAAAAAAAAGAAGAAAAAAAAACGAAAAAAAAAGAAGAAAAAAAAACGAATTGCAAGAAAGAGAAAAGAAAAAGAATTTTGCAGGGAAAACTTTGTCTACTTTTGAAAATTATGTTTCTCATTAATGCCATTAAAAAAAAAAAAAAAAAAAAAAAAAAAAAAAAAATGCGACGAATGGAATATTTTCTAGAAGGAGGGG
>NW_023395856.1:967500-980000 GCF_014083535.2 Vespa mandarinia
AAAAAAAAAAAAAAACCCCAAAAAATTTTTATAAAAAAAAAAAAAAAAAAAAAAAAAAAAAAAACCTGTTTTATCTCAAACAATTTTTTTTTTTTTTTTTTTATTTCATAAATCTATTATAATTACGTATTCTTCAAAGTTTCCATGAAAATTTTAATTTTAAACATCAAAAAGATAATATTTCTTTTCTACCCTTTCCTCTTTCTTTTTTTTTTTTTTTTCCTTCCTTTATTATGAATTATTATTGATGTTAATTAATCGAGTCGTTGTATACAGTAAAAATTGACGAATGTATTCAATATAAAATAGAAATAGAGGATTACCCTTCCGGTATCTTATCTGTTGCGGTGGCAGCGGCCAAGTAATATCGATTTTGTGGTATTCGACGTCAGGGACGTAACATGAATAAAATTACCTTGAGAAACTTATATCATGTACTTGTATGTATGTATGTATGTATGTATGTATGTATCTATGTATGCATGCATGTATATATATGCATGTGTGTTTGTATTTAATTAAAGTTTTTCTTTTAAACATTAATTCAATCGAGAAGAATTTTACAGATTACACGGACACAAGTTTATATATATTTATATATATATATATATATAAACTATAACAATTTATAAAAATATTAACAATAATTGATATATCAATTGTATGTCTGTCCTATGTGTGTGCGTCTATCTATGTGTTTTTATATGCATGCATTTGTATAATTAAAAATTTAGAAATTGTTATCTCGAGAAAATAACAAGACAAAAAAAGAAAATACAAAACATATTAACTATTTCGAACTTATATTTTTCACACGTATTTTATAAGAAAAGAAACATAAATAAATAAACAAATGAATAAATAAATAATATGGCTAAAATAATAATTAACATTAATCTATTAAATATAGCTCAAAGTGTAAGAACAAATTTTGCGTCAATATTTTTTTATGTATTTTATTAAAAAAAAAAAAAAAAAAAAAAAAAAAAAAAAATAAAAAATAAAAAATAAAAAAGAGTAAGATAAAAAAATGATGACATTAATTAAAACTATAACTATAAACGTATCAGTTGATACGTTTTAAAATCAATCGATCTTAAAATTTGGAAAATGTCATATTGAAAATTAATACAAAAATAATTAAATAAATAAATAAACAAATAAATAAATAAATAAATAATGAAGTAATGATAATAATAATAATTTCACGCTAATATTACTATGGACGTATCTCTATTATAGAGATTGGAAATATATAAATAAATTCTAATAATAATAAGAACAGTAAGAGTGACAACAAAAAATGGGGGAGGATTTACAAGGTCTGTCTCGGTGTCAACGACTTCTAAAATCGATTTTCACGATAAGAAAGAAAGAAAGAAAGAAAGAAAGAAAGAAAGAGAGAGAGAGAGAGAGAGAACGATGCCAAGAAGTCGTGTCACGACCCACGCAATAAATACATTCACACACACACACACACACACACACGCGCACGCACGCATATACACACATATACACAAATATATACATATATCGATCAGATATGTAGAAAACAGGCCAAAAATTTCTTAAATAATTTTAAAAGAAATTAATCACAGTATTTTCAAGTCACCCTTTAGGCATATACTTGACCTCATAATTCTTCAATCTAGACGCGTGATTTTTATTATTCGCGAAAAAAAAAAAGAAAAAAAAAAAAGGTAAAATAAAAAGAATATATAGAATTTGAAATTAAAATGAACGGAGAAGAATAAATTGATTTTTTTTAATAGTGATCTAAAAACCATCGAACCACCACCCATCACCACCTAACACGAAATTTTTATCAATGCTTTTACTTATACATTGTTTTTTTTTTTTTTTTTTTTTTTTTTTTTTTTTTTTTTTTTTTTAATACGTAAACTTCACAAAATGGATGAATGAATTAATTAATTAATTAATTAAAAAAAAAAAAAAAATAACGAGAGAGAAAAAGAAGAAGAAGAAACGATACTTACCCCGGCATTAACATTCTTCATTGAAACAAGAACAACAAATACGGCGAAGAATAATTTTCCTTCCATTTTCTTTTTCTTTTTTTTTTTCTTTTTTTTTTTTTTTGATATTTGATTTTTGTTTTTTTCTTTTCTTCACAAAAAAAAAAGGTTAAATCCCCGACAAAAGTTAAGGCACGAATTCTTCTTTATTTATTTTCTTTTTTTTTTTTTTTTTTCTTTTCTTTTCTTTTTTTCTTTTTTCTTGCTTTTTGTTTTCCCTTTTGTTTTCTTACGAATTGGTTGTTCTCAACGATACGTTACTATGCGAAATACATGACGAGGATGTAAACCCAACCGTATTTATAATACTCGAAATTAGAAACGGGATGTGGGCGTTAAAGGACATTATAAGCATAAGCTAATTTCATATTATCCTTTCTTATAACAATTGGAAGTCCACGTCGTGTCTATAATTAGCCAGCTAATTTGTTATTTAAGTGTAAGGTAAAAATGAAGAGAGAACAAAAAAAAGAGAGAGAGAGAGAGAGAGAGAGAGAGAGAGAGAGAAAAAGAAAAAAAAAAGGATTGAAATTCTCTGTGACAATGCATCTTTGATATTATACTATATTTGACATATACATACGTAATTGTGTAGTATGCACGTTTGTAGCGGTTAAGAGACCTTGATTATATCCTGTATAGTGCATGTAAATCCATCTGACATACGTACGTCTCAGAATGTATTAGTTATAATTCATTGTCAATGATATCGAACGAATTATTTTTTTCCTCGTTTGTTTTTCTCTTCTTCACGGTTTTTTTTCTTTTCTTTTCTTTTCTTTTCTTTTCTCTTTTTTTTTTTTTTTGTCTTGTTTTTCTCTTTTTTTTTCCTCCCCTTCTTCTTTTTCTTCTCCATCTTTCTTTCTCTCTCTCTTTTTCTTCTTTTTTTTTTTTCTTTTTTCTTTTTTTTTTTTTTTTTTTTACATCTCGCATCGGTAACTTTGCAATAACAAGTTGGATAATATTAAACGGTTACATCGCCTTGTGATTTCTTTTAAATTGGTTTACTCGTAATGTACCATTAATACTCCTTCATTTTATTTAACTACTTCGACTTCCTTTTGCAATTTTTATTTGTCTTCCTTTTCTTTTTTTCTTTTTTTTCTTTTTCTTTTTCTTTTTGTTTTATTTTCTTTTTTTTTCTTCACACATATATATATATATATATATATATATGTGTATGCGTATGTCGATAGTTTCTTAAAAAAAAAAGAAAAGAAAGGAAAAGGAAGGAATTTATTTTGGCAATTTTTTTTCTTTTTTTGTAAAATTCAATCAAGAATTTATTTATTTATTTATATATTTTTTTTGCCTGGTAAATAATAATAATAAAAATAATAATAATAATAATAATAATAATAATAATAATGATAATAATAATAATAATTTTTGTTAGCAATGAAAGAATTACACGCAACTGTTTAAATTTTATCTTACGCGAATTTTTTCTTTTCTTTTTTTTTCTCGTTTTTGTTGCACTTGTTTCCTTTCTTATTAACTAATAAACGATTTCTTTCTTTTTTCTTTTTTTTTTTTTTTTTTTTTCAAATTTTTTCTACTTTTGAGGATACAAATGTTCGCGATTAATAAAACAGAGAGGGGGAAAGAAAAGAATACGTATATTATTAATATTTTTTAAATATATATTAATAGTATAATAATGTAATACTAAATAATAAGTAATATATATATATATATATATATATATATATATTGATAATATAACAGTAATATAATAATATAAATATAATTAATACTTCCTGAATATTTGTTCTAATTAGAAAAGGTTTGAATTCTTTCTTTCTTCTTTTCTTTCTTCCCATATTCCTTTAGTTCCCTTTTTCGTTTCTTTTTTTTGTTTTTTATTTTTTTTTTTATTTTTTTTTATTTTTTTTTCCTCTTAGAGTTTCTTTTTTTATTCAATAAGAAAATTCTAATTAAACTTCATCCCCATCCCACCCTACCCCACTTCAACCCATCCCACCCGATTTTAAAATGCTTTCCAAATTAAAAAATAAAATTCATCAAGAAAATTGACAGATGGGTCGATTGAGATGGGCTATGGTTGAAGAGGGCGAGGTGGGTGGGGTTGGGGGGAGGAAGGTGGTGGTGGAGTAAGATGGGTCGAGGGATAGTATTTTAAAATTCTCGAATTGGAAGAAAAGTAGATGGGTTGTTGGTGAGTGACGAGGCGAAGATGGGTGAGGTTAACTGAGACGAGACGAGGCGTGGCGAGGTGAGGTGAGCTGAGGTGAGGTGAGGGTGGTCTGGCAAGGTCGAGTTTCGATCGGTCGAGAGAAGAAATGCATCACGGATCGGGGTCAAGAGAGCACTCGGCTTTTTTAAACTGGCTGCTGCATAGGGTTCGACGTTTTTCCAAGCGCGTGCTCTCTTCTCTCTCTCTCTCTCTCTCTTTCTTATTTTCTTTTTTTTTCCTTCTTTTCTCTTTATTCTCCTTTTTCCCTCTTTAGATAATATATAGATATATATGTATATCTCAGACTCGTTTTCTCTCTACCTCTCTCTTCGTTCTTTTTAGTTTTTATTTTTTCTTTCTTTCTTTTTTCTTTTTTGATTTTTATTCTCGATTCTCTCCTTTCAATTTCTTCCGTGATTCCAATACGAAAGATTTGATCTCTTCTCGTAACTAACTAGCTAACTAAATTGCAGATAGCTTTGATGATACTGGTACACTAGAGAACTGGTACATTGGTACTGGTATTGGTACTGGTACATTAGAACTCTGGTACATTGGTACTTGTACTGGTACTGATGCTGGTATTGATACACTGGAACTCTGGTACATTGGTACTGGTACTGGTATTGGTGCTGGTATTGATACATTGGTACTGGTACACTGGAATTGGTACACTAAAACTCTGGTACATTGGTACTTGTACTGATACTGATGCTGGTATTGATACATTGACACTGGTACATTGATACTTGTATTGATGATGGTACATTAGTACTGATATTGATATTTGTATTGGTGCTAGTGTTGATACATTGATACTGGTACTGATATTGGTATTGATGCTGGTACATTTTTACTGGTATCGGTATTAGTTTTGGTATTGATAGTGGTACATTGGTACTGATACATTGACACTGATACATTGGTACTAGTACTGATATTAATACTTGTTCTGATACTGGTTCTTATGATATTATTGATACTGATACTGCACGCCAAGTTATTGTACCAAGTTATATTTCTTTTCTTCTAATCGATCGAATATCTACGGATTTGTTTGGCCCTTTGCGCACGTGCAGAATTCGCGAACTCCATAGATATATCTTTGTATGTATTTGTATATATCCATGTATCATACGTACGTACGTGATTGTGCGTGTCTACTACTATATATATATATATATATATATATATATATATATATATATATATATATATATATATATATATATCGGTAGGTCATTTGGGTATAAAAAAAGAAAAAGATAGGGAGAGAGAAAAAAAATAGAATACAATACAAACTTTATTAATTCCTCGTTTATTTTCTTTAAAAGACGTACCAAATTTGTTTTATCCTTCGATAAAAATTTTGTTGTTCGCATTCGATATCACGAGTTCGTCGATGTAATTAATGACGATTATGACAATCTCTTTGTCATGATCGTAAATTTTTATGAATAAATGCTACTTCGATTTTGTTCTTTTAAATAGGACTCGATTTTTTGGTTTTGTTTTTTATTTTTTTTGTTTTGTTTTTTTTTTTTTTTTTTTTTTTTTTTACGATTCACTATGAAAATATAATTGTGATCATCTTCGAACGTTGTGTATTCTTCTTAAGGAATTTCTAATTCAAGTGACTCACTCGGTATATGTCTTCCAAATGCAGATATATATATATATATACAGGCGACTCACTTGGTATCCTTAACGCGTCTCTCTTCGCGACAGATTGCGAATGAGCCTTAAACTGACTCGATCAATCATTCATGCTAACGAATTATTCTTATCTCCTACTGTTTGTCTTTCATTTTTTCTTTCTCTTTTTACTTCTTATTTTTTTTCTATTCTATTCTTTTCTTTTTTTTTTTCTTTTTTCTTTTTTTATTTATTTCTCATTTAACCGTTTATTTATTTGTTTATTTTCTTCGTTTTTAAAATTTATGATCGGAGATACGATAGGCAAAATCGAACGCGATATGAAAATAGTTACTTTTTGTTCTTATTTTTTTTTTTCTTTTTTTTTTTTGTCTATTTATATTTCCAAAGAAAATATTTCGTATAAATTGTTTGTTTGGAAATTAAAGAAAAATTCTTTATTATTTAATAGACAAGACTATTTCTTTCTTATTTGATAAATTATTTTTGGGTAAAAAGAAAAAAGAAATTGATCCTTCAAGAGAACTACTTCCGTTTCTTTTTTGTTTCTTCTTTCATTTTTTTTTTTTATTATTAATTTCGAACGAGATTATCTTTTATCAAAGAAATAATAATCAAAAAAGTAAACCTCGTAATTTTTCTTACTCTTTCTATTTCATTTCTCGAATAATTTGATTAAAAAAAAAAAAAAAAAAAAAAAAAAAAAAAAAAAAAAAAAAAAACAAACGAAATAAAATAAATAAATAAATAAATAAATAAATAAATAAATAATAATAATAGCAATAATAATAATAATAAAACAAACAAAACTTCTTAGGGAATGAAACGTATAAAAAATGAAACGTATAAAATACGCTATTTAGTAAATCAAATGTATTAATGAGGTTGATAATAAAAAATGGAATTAGATTGTATAAATGAATAAATTTTCAATCGATTCGATTCCATTTTGTTCATTTCTTTTTTATTTTCTTTTTTTTTCTTTTTCTTTTTTCTTTTCTTTTTTCTTTTCTTTTTTTTTTTTATTACCACAGGAAATATGAGAGGAAATTGACGAAGGTAAAGAATGAATATATGGAAAATAATCGTTAACACGATACAAGTTCGTTGGGGCGGTTTAAGGGGAAGGATAGGGATTGTGGGAGGGGGTGGGGGTGGGGGTTGGGTCTGGTGGTATAAGCAAAAGAGGGCGGAGTCGTGGCGACTCAGTTACGCTTCCTCGATTTGTTTTTCTTTCTCTTTTTCTTTCTCTTTTTTCTTTCTCTTTTTTCTTTCTTTTTTTCTTTTTTTTTTTCTTTCTTTCTTTCTTTTCTCCTCCTTCGATGAAAAAGTAAAAACCCTTGGAAGAACCACGTCGCATGTCGTGGTTCTTCTTATAAACATTTATTCTTCGTACTAAAGAAAGCAACGACGTATTTTAATTTAATCATAAACTCGACTCCTCGCTCTATTCTTTGTTAATCGATTAACATAAATATTGTCAGTAGTTCTTTTCTTTTTTTTTTTTTTTTTTTCTTTCTTTCTTTCTTTCTTTCTTTCTTTCTTCTCTCTCTCTTTCTCTCTCTCTCTCTCTCTCTCTCTCTCTCTCTCTCTCTTTCTTTCTCTCTCTCTCTCTTTTTATACGGAAACGACAGAGAAATATTTTTACGGGGGGGGTGGGGGTTGGGAGAAAAGGAAAAAAAACGATAAATAAAGCGATAATAAAAATTAAATAAAAAAGAATGATAAAAAGATAATAAATTCTCTCTTTTCTTTCTTTTTTTTTTTTCTTTCTTTTTCTTTTTTTTTTTTTTGCATACAAGAAAAAAAAAAGCAAAGAAGATCCGACGAGAACGTTTTCGTAAATTTTGGAAATTTTTCGATCGACGAAAACGTTAAAGTAGTATTTTCCAAAAATATTGCAATTCATTTGGCAATATGAAAATAATCAATTATTATTATTATTATTATTATTATTATTATTATTATTATTGTATCAAAGAAAAAAAGAAAAAAATTCATACAAAAAATTGTCACACAAAATATCGGAGCTTTCTGAATAAATGAAAATTTTGTTCAAATGAATTCTCATTTTCTTGATATTAAAAAAAAAAAAAAAAAAAAAAAAAAAAAGAAATTAAATTAAATTAAATCAAATCAAATTAAATACAATGGAATGCTCATTAATAAATTTTCATTTGTAAACATTGAAAATAAAAAGAAAGAAAAAAAGAAAGAAAGGAAGAAAATCCTTAAATAAAAATATCTTTCACCCTTTCTTTTTATTGTACACGATTGTATCGTTGTAAATTGTAAACGTGACATCGTATATATTTCCATGTAATGTATGTATCAGTCATGTATGGAGATATAAAGGTGCATAAAAAGAAAAAAAAAAGAAAAAAAAAAAGAAAAGAAGAAGGAAAGGAAGAAAGAAATAAAAAGGACTGATTTGTCCCCGCGAGGAAACAATTAAAAAAAATGTTCTTTCGAGAGAAACGTGACCTTGCTCTGTCGCAACAGCTTTCGTTACAAGATGCAATTTGTTATGGAATTCTTTCAGATCCGATAACACACTCACACACACACACACACACATATATATATATATATACCGATACGGCACAGTTAAAAATACATTACTTTCTTGCATTCGATTATGTTTCTTACACAAAATAAATGTCGGACAATCGTTTAATCTCTTTTTACATTGAATGAAACGATCTTTGAGGTGAGAGAGGGAAGTGAGAGAGAGAGAGAGAAAGGAAATATTTCTCATTAATATTTGTGAAATATTTGTCGTATTAAAGAAAAAAAATATCCTCGGATTTTATATAGGAATTGTATTATCACGAGAGAGAAAAAAAATGAAAGGAAAGAAAGAAAGAAAGAAAGAAAAAAAAAAAAAGAAAGAAAGAAAAAAGTAGAAAAAAAAAACATCTTGGACATTCAATTATTATTTCACAAAAGTGTAATTTCGAGTTCGATAATTATTTTCTAAAGAAAGGAAAGAAGGGAAAAACTTTTTTTTTTTTCTTTTTTTTTTTTAAAGATAAAACTTGGAGACTTTAAAGATGCAAACGTTCGATAATAAGTTTCGAATTCGAAGAGGTGATGTAATTTTCTTTTTTCTTTTCTTTTCTTTTCTTTTTATTTTTTTTTTTTATTTTTTTATTTTTAAATTTCTCTTCGACGAAGCGATTTTAAAATTTTCAATTCGTAAAAAAATTTATTACTCCTAACGATAAATCCTAATTGTTGTAATTGATGTAATGATTTTCAAATATAACGAAGAAAAAAAAGGAAGAAAAGAAAAAAAAAATAGAAAAATAAGATCTATAAAATCGTGCGATTTATTGATTTATTATATTGATAAATATATTATTAGTTAGGATATATCAATTATATATATACATATATATATATGTATATATATATATGTATATATATGTTCTTTTTTTTTTTTTATTATGGTTTTCGTCTATTAAATGTTATAAACGGGAAAGATTTAATAAAATTTGAAATATATATTGAGCAAAATTGAGTAACCCTCCGATGGCGTTAAACGTGTTAACTGAGAGATATTTTCGGAGAATAATTCGATGATCGTGCTACCATAGTTACATGTAGGTCACGTTCGAACGAGCTAAGTTCAGAATCAATTCGAAGATTGGAAGGGAGGACAAAGGTCAAAGAACGGGAGCTGGTAACTGGCTGATACCTTTCTATATAAAAAAAAAAAAAAAAAAAAAAGAGAAGAAAAGAAAAGACAGAAAACAATGAAAACAATAATAAAAAATAAGGGTGAGAAAAAATTTGTCGGGTTTTTTAAATCTACTTTTTTTTTCGTTTTTTTTTTTTGCTCTCTCCTCACTCCCCATCTTTTTATTTTTATTGTTTACTTTTCCGAGGATAAGAAGAATTTTTAATCAATTCATTTCTTTCCCCCTCTTTTTTTCTTTCTTTCTTTCTTTTTTTTTTTTTTCTTTTTTTCTTTTAATGAAGGAAACAATGTCCAAGATTTTTTTTGAAAGCGTTGAATTCTTTTTTTTATTTTGTATCAAAAAATGTCTCTCTCTCTCTCTCTCTCTCTCTCTCTCTCTCTCTCTCTCTCTCTCTTTCTATTTGTCTATCTATCTATCCCTTTTTTTATTTTCTTTTTTCAAGTTTTGACAAAAAAGAAAAAAAAACAAAACGGACAACACGTGCTCTCTCTCTCTCTTTCTCTCATTCCACTTAGCAGGTATATACTCGTATATACGTACATGTACATCTATGTATGTGTTTATATAAAAATATATATATATATATATACACATATATGTATGCTGCTATTATTGATCGGTGCTTCAGCAGGTTACTCTTTCCTTTGGCTGTTTCGTTCGGGTTAGCAGCAGCATTGCAGCTGCAGCTGCAACTGCAATTGCAACTGCACCCATTTTTGCCAACGGGAACTAGAGGATATATGTACGTCCCTGTATTCTCTTACACATACACACACACACAAATATATATATATATATATATTTCGATGTTATCTAATTCAATGTAATTAATTGAATCGTTACAATTTTATTCACATTTTTTTCAATTAATTCGTCGAATTGTATTATTACACCAATTGCATTTCCATTTCATTTTTTTTACATTCATATACAATATTACATCTTTATAATATATAATGTTTGTATACAAAATAACACGTAAATCATTTATTTTGTATTTGATATCTGACGTTTATTATGCGACATCGAGTCGAAGAAAAAAAAGAAAAGAAAAAAAAAAAAAAGAAAAAAAATATTAAAAAGAAAGAAAATATAACGCAATTAAGTTTTAATGAACAAAGAAAATTATTATTGTATAATGATTAAGAAAAGAAAAAAAAAAAAAAAAAAAAAAAAAAAAAGAAAAAAAGATGATTATAAATTCAATTCGATAGAATTAGATGAAACATTTTTTTCCTTTTTTTTTTTTTTTTTTTTTTTTTTTCCTTTTTTTCCCCCCTTTTTTTCTAATAAATTAATTTTCACAATGGACGCATACGATATTTTCCGTTTGATTAGAACGAATAAATAAATAAATAAATAAATGAAAAGATCATCACATTACTTCGAATGTTTTTAAATAGGATTTATTTATCTTTTACTTGAGTCGCGTTTGCCGTCATTTATGAATGAATACTCACGACCTTTCATAGGAATGAACGAACGATCGTGAACTAGGTCGACAGCAACGATACCAACCACTAACACGTTTTATTCGTTATCTTTAACAATTTATCTATCAAAATTCAATCTCTTCGATATTATTTTTATTTTTATTTGTTTTCTTTTTCTTTTCTTTCCTTTTTCGTTTTCGTTTTCGTTTTTTTTCGACATCCCAACTATTTAAAATTACGAGAAAAATTAATAGACAATCTGATGGATTGTATCTAGCAAAAAAAAAATATATATATATGTGTATATATAAAATAATAATAATAATAATAATAATAATAATAATAATAATAATAATTTTTTTTTTTTTTTTTTTAGAAAAAAAAATATACGAGAAATACAAATCTATAGGAGATCATTAGAATGTCATTAGAAATATGAGAAAGTTCCATGAATACAATGGTTTTCTTTCTCGTTTATTTTTTTCTTTCTTGCAATAAAAACAACCTATAATTTTCTAACTTATTCCTATTTTACACACACACACACACACACACACATAACCAGCCAGCTAGACAGACAGACAGACAGACAGACATATATACATACGCATAATAAACAATAATGAACATTTTTTAGATTCTTTGTTTTCCTTGCAATAAAAAAAACCCGCATGGAACAACAAAAAAGAAAAAAAGGAAAACGAAAAAAAAAAAAAAGAAAAAGAAAAAGAAGAAGAAGAAGAAGAAAGAGAGAGAGAGAAAACGAAATAATACAAAATGCTCGAGTGTATAGGAAATCGTTAGAGAAATTCACTGTGTCTAATTAGAAATCTAATAAGACACAATGAACGATTGAGAAAAGTCTTTTTTTGAAGTGGGTCACGTTGTAAACGACGACGACGACGACGACGACGACGACGACGATAACGATGAGTAAGATGAGGATGCGTGGGCGGTGGGATCAAGTGGGAAGAGGGGAAAGGGAAAAGGGGAAAGGGCAAGGAAAAGGGGAAGAACTCTTGCTCGTCGATCGGTTCCCGACCTTTCCAACTTGTTCCGCGTTCCTCGTCCATTCACAAGCTTCGGTCTCGCATGGCTTCATTCTACTTTCGAGCATTGCCTTCGAGCATATCATCATCCTTCTCTTTCTCTCTCTTTCTCTTCCTCTCTCTTTCTCTCTCTTCCTCTCTGTCTGTCTTTTTCCCTATTCGCCTCTCGAACCACACCCACACACACACCTTTCTCTTTATCTATTATATTAGAAGGAAGTCTATGACTTTGATTTTTTTTCGTAATCGTTAACGACGGATTTTGTGATTCTTTTTTTTTTTCTTTCTCCTTTTTTTTTTCCTTCGGAAAAAAATAAATTAGGAAAGTAAACAACAAAAAAAAAAAATAAAAAAAAAATTACAAGAATTATCTTTTTCTTTTTTGTTTGTTTTTATTATTATTATTATTATTATTATTATTATTA
>NW_023395856.1:987500-990000 GCF_014083535.2 Vespa mandarinia
CTATTTATTTATTTATTCATTCATTCATTTTAGTTTTATTTAATATATTCGGATACTCTGTCTTTTTTCGCTTACTTTACTTTGATAATATTTTTTATTTAATATATTCGATCATTGTCATAATACTTATCACAAACTTTACTTTATTTTACTTTACTTTAGTTTACTTTACTTTACTTTACTTTACTTTACTTTACTCTACTTTACAAACGTATCACATATTGTAAAAGTTTCGTTAAATTTAATTAATAATAGAATCGCTTAACTTTATACGAGTAAAATATTAAGTTTTAATTAAAAATTATTAATCAAAATTTTGTTCTTTATAATCATCAACATTATCATCATTACGATTCTTTTTATTATTATTATTATCATTATTATTATTATTATTTATTTTTATTATTATTATTATTATTAAATATATGTTTAGTGTGCGTAAATGTATCAACCATTTCGAGATTCATTCATTTATGAAAGAAAGAAAGAGAGAGAGAGAGAGAGAGAGAGAGAGAGAAGGCATTGAACGAATCGAATGAATGAAGGGTTTGACCCACATAAGTTCTTAGAAGCTCTATTACGCGACCGGAAAAATATTGTCCCTTGTAAGAACTAGGTAGTATAGAAAAAAAAAAGGCAAAATATTTTTTCTTCCATCTTTCTTAGTCAAAGAAAAAAAAAGAAAAAAAGAGGACAAAAAATACCCTCCATCAATAATATCATCGCTCAAAATTATTAATTAAATACTTTCGAAGTAATTAGAATAAAATTTTATTTTATTCAAAATTTCTTTTTTTTTTTTTTACCAATACCATGAGATTATTATTTAATAAATAATAATAATAATAATAATAATAATAATAATAATAATAATAATGATGATGATGATGATAATAATAAAGGAATTTGTTATTAAATTTTTAATCTTCTTAATTTATTCGATCTATAATTAGATATTAACTTTAATATCAATTGTATTAAAATATGGAAAAAATTAATATTTATATTTATAATAATAATTATAAATATTATAGAATATATATATAAATTATATATATTAAAATGATTTATCATCTAGACAGGATATTTCTCTTTACGTTAAGCTCCTTTATTTATGTGTTATTCTCTCTCTCTCTCTCTCTCTCTCTCTCTCTCTCTCTCTCTCTCTCTCTCTCTCTCTCTTCTCTCTCTTCTCTCTCTCTCTCTCTCTCTCTCTCTCTCTCTCTCTCTCTCTCTCTTTCTCCTCTTTCTCTCTCTCTCTCTCTCTCTCTCTCTCTCTCTCTCTCTCTCTCTCTCTCTCTCTCTCACTATATACTATGCTTCCGTGAAAGTGCAATGAGAAAGGAAGGAGAATTGTAATAGGGGGAGAGAGGGAGAGAGAGAGAGAGAGAGAGAGAAAGAGAGGGAAGTTGGTGCTCGTAAAGCGGATGAAACGTTTTATGGGACGTGATTCGAGAAACGAGAAAATTCTAGGAACTCTAGGGATATTTTGTTTTTTTTTTTTATAAACAATTGAAATCAAAATGGTTCAAGTATTATCATTGACTTCCCCTCCTTTTCCTCTCCCCCCCCCCGCCAAAAAAAAGAAAAGGAGAAAAAAATTTATAAAAGTTTTTCGTGACTTTTTCGAAATGCGTACGATATTCGTTGGGAAATGTTTTATCGCTTTTTAGGAGATTTAAAAAAAAAAAAAAAAAAAATAAAAAAAGAAAAAAAAAAGTCAATTAATTCTTTTCGAGATATTCGTATTGAAGTTTCAATATTTTACAATTTACTAAAATATTACAAGCTCGAATAGTGAGAGTTATTATATTACGATTAACAGATTGGTTTGAGAAATAAAAAAAAAAAAAAAAATAAACAAAAAAAGAGAAGAAGAACAAAAAAAATAAAAAAAAGAAATCTTCGAAAAGGGCAAAATCGATCATTAAGAGCACATTTTTTTAATACCTTGATCCGTAAATAATCCTATTATAATTATATTAAATATAATTATAATCGTATTATTTTAACGTATTGCAAAATTACACTGTATAAAGTCAACGACCGAAAGTAGTAAGCTTAGCCAACTGGTAGAATTATAACAGTGTGAGCGTGGGTTTTATAATCCAGTGATTATAAAAGAAGGAAAAAAAAAAGAAAGAAAGAAAGAAAGAAAGAAAGAAAGAAAGAAAGAAAGAAAAAAAAAACAAGAGAAGAATAATTAACAAAATTATTGAACTATTAAATTATTAAGTAATTTAATCAATTTATTTTCTGTTAGCATGATTCATATATATATATATATAAATTTTTGTTAAATTATATTAACGTTGTTTAATAATAAATAATTATTTTTTTTTATACATCTAATACACATATACACACACACACACACACACACATATATATATATATATATAAATCTAACAAGAACAAAAATATAATATACATATTATATTTATCATATAATAAATATAATAAATATAATAAGTTACACATAATGAAGTTATATACGTTG
>NW_023395856.1:997500-1002500 GCF_014083535.2 Vespa mandarinia
TTAACCAAATGATCACAATTATAAATTAACAATCTTCGAATTTCTCACAGTAATAAAATAACAAATTGAAAATAAATAAATAAGAAAAAAAAAGAAAATAAAAGATAATGATATTTGATATCTTCGATTATGCGACTTCTTTTTCTTCTTCTTCTTCTTCTTATTGCTTAAAACTGATCGCGTTAATGGGGGATGTAATAATGAGAAAAATAATATTTAAAAAAACTGAAAGTAAAGTTTATTTAAAAAAGAAAAAAAAAAAGAAGAAAGAGGGGGTGAGAGAGAGAGAGAGTGAGAGAGACAGAGCGAGAGAGAGAGAGAGAGAGGAAGCATGGTGAAGATTGTGCACGAGAATCGATCGGGGTTAATAGAGATGGGTATGATGAAGCAGGATGTGGCGCTGGAAAACAGCACAAGTACTTCGCAACAGAATCTTCAGAATTATTCTCAACAAACGGCACCTCAACCACCACCTTCGATATCTCACAGTCCAGCTGGTCACTATATTTATCAACAACAACCACATAGTCCTGTGCCACCACAAAGCCCGGTCAGTATATATATTATCTCTATCAAGTTAATTATTATTTATTATTATTATTATTATATAACAGATATAACAATTAATTTCTTTATTTTACTTATATACATATATTTATTTATTTATTTATTTATTTATTTATTTATTTATTTATTTATTTATTTATTTATTTACTTATACATTTTCTTTTCCTTTTCCGTTTTATTTTATTAATAATTAAATTTTTTTTTATCTCGTTGAACAATTAATTTTTCTACACTTGTTGAAGTGTATATTAATAATAATAATAATAATAATAAAAAAAAAAAAAAAAAAAAAATAGGTATAATTTATACTTAGCTTTAATGTATATGTATGTGTGTGTGTTTATTATTTGTTATAATAGTAATTTTTAATAATAAAAATTATTTATTTAACAAAAGAATTATTCTTTATAAACGATAAAATTAAATTTTCGATGATATAAATTAAAATTTTGATTCTTAAATATTATCTCCATTTAGAGATTAGTCATATATATAAATATATATATATATATATTAAATATGATAATGAAAAATAAATGCGTCTTATTATTATAATAATTATCATGAACGTTATTAAAAGAAGGAAGTTGCCATTTGAGGTGCAGAATATCTTCGTTCCTTTATTCTGCGAATGGATTTGGTTAGTCATCGTTCGGTACCATAAGTTTCAGTCTAAGGATATATTTCAAGGACGATCGAACAAGTTTCTTTTTTTTTTTTTTTTTTTTTTTTTTTTAATATTCTCGCGAACTCTTTCAATAATTTTTTTTTTTTTTTCCTTATATATATATGTATATATAATTATTCGTTGTATCAGTTATGATAACGTTCGTGAAAATTTTAAAAGATTATTTTTTGATTAGAACTCAGAAAAGGGAAAAGAAAAAAAAGGAAACAAAGTGAAATATTCAAGATATAATAATTTTAATAGAAAGAAGTAATTAACAAAAAAAGAAAGAGAGAAAGAGAGGGGGTGGGCGAGGGAGGAAGATAAGAAAACGAAGAATAAAAAATATTAACGATATAAAAATTCCATTCAATTTAATTAGAAAACGTCACAGTCGCAGCAATCGCAACAACAGCAGCAACATCAGCATCAACAATCACAGCAATTAAATTCCTTGGATTCCTACAGGATCTCACAAACAGTGAACAGGCCATCGCCACAATCTTCGCCTAGTCTAACTGTACAAGTAAGTCTCAATGATTTATTTTATTTGCTCGTTTAATATATATTTTCAATTCAATTTAAATTCAATTTAAATTTAATAAACATCGTCGAAGGATAATTAAAAAAGAACTGGAAAAAAATATCAATTATTCCAATAATTATATTAAATATATATTTTGTTCTTTTTCTTTGTATATATATATATATATATATATATATATATATATATATATATATATATTTTTTTTTTTTTTTTTTTTTTTGCAGGGAAGTCCATTAAGTTATAGCAATAATCCATCAGCCCCGCCAAGTCCAACAGGACATCCTGGTCCACCGACATTAGCCTCGGATGGTATAGATCAAAACAATTATGTCATTAATCAAGCACAAGCTGCTGCACTTCAACAAGACTTTGAACAATTCACGATGGTAAATAAAATTATTTTCATCTATTATATATAAACGTGCGAATGCATCTCTCTGTGTGTACGTGTGTGCGTGTGTGTGTGTGTGTGTGTATTTTTGTGTGCGTGTGCGTATGATTGTATGTATGTATGTTTATATACGTACATATATTTGTGTCTAAAACACAAAACTTTGAAATCCTAGAAATATATCGATCCCAAATAAGACTTATAGGATCGTAGAAAAATGGGTTGTCCATATTCGAGAAGTAAGAAATGCATTTTTTTTTTTTTATTAATATATGTATATATATATATATGTATATATATATATATATATATTAATAATTGCAATTGTTTAATTGTAAAAAAAGGAAGGAGTAATTTAAACGGCGTTAGTGTTAGGTCGTTCTGATAGGGGAAGAAAAAAAGAAAAAGAAAGAAAGAAAGAAAGAAAGAAAGAAAGAAAGAAAATAAAAATGAAAAAAAAAAAAAAAAGATAGAGACAGATAAAAATAAAAAGATGGTTAAAAACGTTGGTGTTTATCTGTTACCCGCATCCGTCAGGATTGGCCGAAATTCGCACAGCAGCTCATGGAACTTGGTTGCACCTGGACAACGCAGATAGAGGTGATAAGATCCTTTCCCTCATCTGTCTTGTTTTTTCTTTCCTTTCCTTCGATCGATCGTTCTCGTTTAATTGTATATCACAACATTAATTAAACATATTTAAAAAGTAATCCTGTAAATATATATTTATATATATATATATGTGTGTGTGTGTATATATGTATGTATGTATGTATATATATATGTCTCTTATATACAGGATGAATCAAAAGTTTTTCAGTGATTTTGAAAAATCAATTACTTCTTTTCAATACTTTTTATAATTATTTATTTATTTATTTATTTATTTATTTATTTATTTATTTATTGTTTGTTTTCTTTTTTTTTTCTCCCCAGATTGGAAAACTGCAAGCTTAGGGATTTATTATTTTACAATTTACAGAAATATTATTAAGAGAATAATTGATTTTTAAAATCATTTAGGAAATTTTTAACCCCTTATTATACTACACTGTATATATACATATATTATATGCTTTATATGCTTATGTATATATATATATTAGAGGATTACACAGTATAATATATTCGTTAAAAATTCATTAGTTTTCTTATTAACGTCAAATCGTTTGTTCTTCACTTTTTTTTTTCTTTTTTGTTTGATTTAGATGGACACACCTGTCACGGCGAACACAATTGGTAGTTACATTGGATCACCTAATCATACGACGAGTTATGCACAGGTGAGTTTAATTTAAGTAGAAATATTAAATAAATAAAATAAAAAAATAATAATAATAATTGAAATAAAAAAAAAATATATATATATATATATACATTTTTAAATTGTTAAATTAAGCGAGTAGCGAGTAAGATTTTTATGCTATTTATTTATTTATTCGAATCCTGTCGATGTTTTGATTTAAAAAGAAACAAATTTTTTCTTTTTTAATTTTATTATTATTATTATTATTATTATTATTATTATTATTATTATTATTATTATTATTATTATTATTTAACGTGTATAAGTATTAATTATAATTTAAAAAAAAAAAAAAAAAAAAAAAAAAAAAAAGAAAAAAAAACATTGTGTATGTACTACGCGCGCGTGCCTCACATTGTTTATCGAATATATTTTTAATGAGACTTTCCTTATTTATGCATTCTAAATATTATTGACAATTGTTATAATTGTTTATTAATTAAATTTTTTGTTAATATTTCAGAACGACATGATAAACGTCGGTGGTGAATTAGGCAGCGGTGATGGTGGTTATTTCAGTACGAGTCCCCAAGTGGCGTTTCAACCAACGAACACGTCGACGACGACGGCACAACAATTGACACCACAAACGCCAAATACACCTACGATCATACTTACAGGTAATTTTTAAGTTAATTTAATTGTTAATTATTAATTAATAGTATTCTAATATCATATAATATCATAAATATTAAAGTATGCCTGTTTAGTTTTTTCTTTTCCTATTTTTTTTTTTTTTTTTTTTTTTTTCTTCATATGTTTTAACATAATTTTGTTAATCGAATAATTAATTATAAATTTATATCAAATGTACAATTATTATTTTGCTATATTATAATTATAAGAATGTAATATAATAGATATTATGAGAAAATTATTTTTTGTATAAATATTGTTAGAAAATAAAAAGAAAATATGAATGAGGATTGTTATCATAAATATAGATTTATTATTGTTGGTGTTGTTGTTGTTGTTGTTGTTGTTGTTGTTGTGTTGTTGTTATTATTATAATAATTATTATTATTATTATTATTATTATTATTATTATTGTTGTTGTTAGATACAAAAAAGAAAATGTAAAATATTATATTATATATTATAGCGTATATTATTATTATTATTATTATTATTATTATTATTATTATTATTATTATTATTATTATTATTATTATTATTATTATTATTATTATTACTACTACTACTACTACTACTATTATTATTATTATTATTATTATTATTATTATTATTATTATTAATATTATTATTATTATTATTATTATTATTATTATTATTATTATTATTATTATTATTAATATTATTATTATTATTATTATTATTATTATTATTATTATTATTATTATTATTATTATTGTTATTATTATTATTATTATTAATGTATATTACAAATTAATATTAAAATATATAAATACAATTTATAGATTTTTCTGGTGCGGACGACCTGACCAATCCAGAATTCGTAAAGGATCTAGGAACGGCAATGATGAGCGATTTCGATCCAGAA